>RJWJ010007162.1:0-58804 GCA_004363605.1 Indri indri | reverse complement strand
CTTACACTTTCCTGGATTAAAATTAAGCCCATTATCCAAAGTGAAGCACCACAAGAGCAGAAGAACGGGCTCCACTTGTACTCACCATCAAACTGGTTCTAACTGATCAACACTAGGTTGATCACATGGCAGAAATACTCTCTAGGGATTAGGGGGATGGGGGGGAAAATCAACAACTAAAGGACACGGGGAGCACTAAGGGGGGAGGGTGGGAAGGGCATGCCTTAAACCTGCACTTGGGTGAGGCAAAGGCATAAAGTGTAACTGTAGTGTTTGTACCCTCACAATACCCTGGAATAAAAAAAAAAAAAAAAAAAAAAAAAAAAAAGAATGACTGCTGGATCTTTGCCCTGGCTGTGCTTCTGAGCAGCGCCTTTCTCTACAACAGCATGAACACCATCAACCACCAGGCCCTGGAGCAGCTGCAGTATCCTTACAGGAACGAAACTGCAATGTTTTATTGAGATTAGATTAATGACTATTGAGACTGTTTTTGTTTGTGTGTGGCTCGCTTTTCGTGTATTATGAGGCTAGATGGGGTAGGGGGCAATGGGCAAAAGGAATTTTCATGAAACCTGTTTCTAAGTGAGATCTGGATATGGTGGTTTAGGGTGCTGCTCCTTCCTTAGCTAAGATGCCAGCTATGTGACTGAGTTAACAGAGATAATCAGGGCAAAATCCTGCCCAGGACCGGATGATGTAGAAAACTCCACTGAGTTTGTAAGTTTCTTCCCGGACTTTGTTTGGATTGTGCGGGATTTCACCCTGGAGCTGGAATTAGATGGACATCCAATCACAGAAGATGAGTACCTGGAGAATGCCTTGAAGCTGATTCCAGGTATCAGAGCATGGCCTTGGTAGGAGAAGGTTCAGGAGCAGGGTGGGATCAGTTTAGCCCTGTCACTTAGCACTTGAGTTGAAATGTTTGTGAGACTGGATTGAGGCTCACGCTAATGGTGATTGGTGACAGGTGGCCATGCTTTTTGTGGTTATTATCACTTGAACATCTCCTTACTCAGGATGTTTTGGGCCCAATATTGTACCAAATGATTTTTTATGAATTGGTGCCATGAAAAAATATTTTTCGTTATAGTCAATACTACCACTTCCTAAGGCCCATATACATCTGAGACTCAATTGTTGACCCTGCTGTTTTCAAGAAACATAGCTCAATAGATAGGAAGGTGATATACAAATAATCACATAGAAAGTAATTGACCTAATTTCTAGAACATATTTCACACCCTATATTTTAGTAATGCCTGTATAGTTACATCCTTCCAAGACAGGATTTTATGGAGGAAGTGGACCAAAAATAACACTGACATATCCTTCCACTAATGCTGCCAAAAAAATCCTTCATTATTCTTTCCTTGTAACATCAACCTCCGAATTCTGCATCCATACACAACGTGTCATTGTTTCAATATTATAAATTTATTACCTAGATCATGTATAGGAGAGTGACTACCTGAGGAAAGCTAGAAAAATATTTATTTTTGTTCATTCAATCATTTATTGGGTCTTTCACACACATATTTTGAACAATGGGTGCATGTCACAGAATCCCTCTGCAAGACACCATCAAGTCCAGTATAACCTGGTAGAAGAAAGCTGAGGTCTCGCGGTTTCATTTAGGTAACCACAGTCTTCAGAGGATTTTACTAAAAGAATTCCTAACCACATTTACACTGTGTAATTTTTCTTTTTATTCTGACTGATAAGAGTTTTTCTGTACTCGCCTGGCTATTTTCTGTCTCTTTCTGACGTTTTCCCCAACAGCGTCACATCCAGGTTTCTAGCATATTTTATTTTTTGAGTACACATTTCATTTCTGACATGGAGGTAGTAAGATTTAAAAAAATACATTATGCTGTGTGAAACAAGCCAAACAACGAAAGAAAAATGACTTCATTTTTATATGGAATCTAAAAAAATATATAGAAACAGAGAGTAGAATGGTGGTTACCAGGGACAGGGTGAGGGAGGAAATTCAGAGATTTAGGTCAAAGTGTACAAACTTGCAGTTTTGTAGCATGAATAAGTCTAGAGATCTAATATACTGTAGAAGGAATGTAGTTGATAATATTGTATTGTATTATATATTAGAAATTTGCAAAGAAAATACATGGCAGTTACCTTTACCACAAATAAAGGGAAAAAAATGTAACTATGGAAGGTTATGCATATATGTTTTATTTACTTATAGTAATAATTTCTCTACGCATACATGTATCAAAACATTATATTATACACTGTAAATATACATAATTTAAAACACAAAAAGGACTTCTTACCGTATTTTAATTAATTAATAATTCAACAAACATATAATATATAGTCAATCTCCCAGATATCATACAAGGGCTGAGGAAATCACCTGTAATTTCCTCACTTGGGATGGATGCCTTCCCTTCCTTTCCAGAAGTTCCTCCTTGACCCTGTGCAGAAATGGATTTCCCATGCCTCAGGTAGGTTAGCATTAGGTTGATTGCTTGGTTGGATGCAAGCGGATTCACAGAGAGACACAGAAGACTATAGTGATGGAAGGAACCCTGAAAATGAAAATCTGCAGCTTTGCCTGAAAGTTGTTCTTCAATATTTTCTCTATTTTTACTTCTGCAGGTGAGAATCCCCAAATCCAAAATTCTAACATGCCTAGAGAGTGTATCAGGCATTTCTTCCCAAAACGGAAGTGCTTTGCCTTTGACTGGCCAACAAGTGACAAAAAACTCTTACAACATATAGAAGAAGTGCCAGAAGACCAGCTACATCGTAATTTCCAGGAACAAAAAATTTCTGTTCATATATCTTCACCCACGCAAAGACCAAGAGGCTAAGAGAGGGGATCCTTGTCACTGGAAAGCATGAGTCTCTTTCCCCGTATGGGTGTTTATTGAGCCTATTCTTTCTCCAGAAAACTTACAAGCACAAACAACTGTGAAGGAGGTAAATAACTGTGTTGTGACATGAATTCCTATGGCATATTGGATAGATATGTTTTTAGTAAGAGTATTCAAGATATATTATGAATTCACATCTAACAGACAATAAATAAGCCATGAATCCCTGCAGAACCCCTTGAGATTCTGAGGTACAAAATTCCATATCATCTTATGTATACAGCTGGCTTCATGAGCATGTGACCTATGCGGTCATACAGTGCCCTGTGCTGAGAAGAGCCACTCAGTTAGTTTAATGCTCTGTCACTGTCTTGAAATTCTTGATGATTTGTTTTTTACAAAGAGACCTGCATTTACATTCAGAACCAGGACCCGCAAATGACATAATTGACTTTGTCTGTCTCATAAATACCTGTTTAATTTTATTGAAATGGGAAAGTGTTTTTTAGGAAACCCTTCAATATATTGCTAGTGATCAGCAATTAATTTTGTAATGTGATGAGTCAGAGAACGATAAGACAAAGGGAATAGGAACAACAGTGATGTTACTGTAAAAAGGTGGATTCATAAACAAGAGTAGTAGTTGTAGTAATAGTAGAAGCAAAAGAGGGAGGAGAAGGAGGGAAATTTCAAGTGAAATAGAAATCTTGTGATTTTTTAGAATGCTGTTGTACAATACTAATAAAACAATGAGTGAAAATTTTCCTTTTATCCCCCAAATTTCATAACTCATTCAGGGCTGGGGACCCTGGTGGTGACCTACGTGGATGCCATCAACAGTGGAGCAGTGCCTTGTGTGGAGAATGCAGTGACTACTCTGGCCCAGCTTGAGAACTCAGCAGCTGTGCAGAGGGCAGCCGACCACTACAGCTGGCACATGGCCCAGCGAGTGAGGCTCCCCACGGACACGCTCCAGGAGCTGCTGGACGTGCACGCGGCCTGTGAGAAGGAAGCCATTGCAGTCTTCATGGAGCACTCCTTCAAGGACGATGATGGAGAGTTCCAGAAGAATCTTGCAGTAATGTCTTTGTGTATTTTCCTCTCGATTCCTGCCCAACGATACTTACAGTCCACCTTTTCAATGTCATGGCTCTTTCCCTTCTCATGGTGGAAGGAGCTTGGATTCCTGTAAGTAACAGGACTCTAATGGGCTACAGTTCTCTATTGTTCTAAAAGATGGGAAATTTATTAATTTTCTATTATACATATTACAATGCTTTAGCGGATTAAAAAACACATTTATACAACATGGTAACTGCAGTTAATGACAGTAGTATCTAAGCATTCTCACCACAAAAGAATAAGTATATTAGGTAATGCATGTTAATTAGCTTGATGTAGTTATTGTATATTGCATATTTCAAAACATCACAATATACATGTTATATACCTGTATATAAATTATGTATGTATATAATTTTTAATTGTCATATTTAGGAAGTTAAATAGAAGAAAACAAAGAAGCATTTGCCAGACTTTGAGACCGAAAAAACACACAAAAGTATACACTTACAAGCTTACTGTTCTGTAGGTCAGAAGTCCATTTCAGGGTGTCTGGGATCGCTGCCAGTATACGATAAGCTGAAAACAAGATGTCTACTGAGCTCAGTTCTCCCCTGGATGGTCTGGGTTACCCCTCTCGGTCTTTAAGTGAGCAATGATACCTCAAATGCTTCTCTTGTTTCTAATGCCTCTTACTATCTTTTCTGCCTTCAGGAACAGAAACATTTCTGACGTTAAAGAACTCATGTAATTTGGTATTGCCCACTTGAAGAATCTCCCTTTCTAAACATTAACTCATGTCATGTAATATTGGAGTACGATCCATCATAGTAATAGGTCCAGGGACCACATAGAGTGTGGAAATGAAAGGGAAAACTCTTAGGGAACATCTTACATCTGCTTGCCGTGGACACTTTCAGTAGATGTCCCTCTTTCAGTCTATCTTTTACTAATCCACAAGTGACAAAAATATATTAGTACATGTTGAGGAAAACCAGCTACATCATAATTTATAAATGCAAGCAAAAAAAAAAAATATGTTCCTATACCTTCACATGTTCAAATCCTTTTTGGAAGAATTCCAAGAGTTACCACCTCTGTTCAGAGTACATGCAAGTCATTACTGGGAAACTTACTTTTCTAGGTATACATATTTATCCATAACAACCCATGTTTTCTAAGAATACTATTATACCACTGCCACAATTCAATTTTCCTTTGGGCATCGTTGGTGGATGGGTCATGGTTAACCATAGCACTGCTAAAGGAAAGATGAAGTTCATGTTGCACAACTGCATCATTTTATAGATGATGAGCCTGGTCCTGAGGGTGTTAAGGGACTTTTCAAGGGTCACAAAGAAAATTGGTTGGAACTAGGACTAAAAATGTCTCCTGATTCTTGTCTTTCCCGTGCCTTAGGCCACTCTGAGATCATGAGATTGCTTCTACCAGGTGTGTTACATTTGGACCTTCCCTTCCAACAGCTTTATTCTATTTCCGTACATTTCCCTGGCAGATAAAAATGGAGGAAAAGATGGAAGATTTCTTGCAACAGAATGAAGAGGCATCTAAGAAATATTGCGAGGCTGAGCTTACGCGTCTTTCACAGCCCCTGATGGAAAGCATTTTGAGAGGAATTTTCCATATTCCTGAAGGGCACAAGCTCTATTTAGAAGCAAGGAAAAAGGTTAAATTGGACTACGAGCTAGTACCCAAGAAAGGAGTCAAGGTGAGGAATGAGAGGAGAGGAGGATGACCCACAGAGTATAGTCAGAGGGTCTTTGTTGCTCCTTCTGAAAATCTAAGACCACAGCACCGCTTGAGGAGACAATACAGAGCATGGAGATATGTTCACAATTTTAGTTTTTAAATCTACAATTACTTAGCTACTCATACACCAGAAATATTTCTTCTTAAGGAGCATTTAGAATAAGGAATCCAAGTGAAACAAACCATTTCTTTTATTTATCAAACTGTGGGATAGGTTTTGTGCTAAGCACAAAGGATACATTATGAAAGGAACAACTTGTATTCAAGAAGCTTATAATCTTAGCTGATATGGATAAATTAATAGCCGACTAGAATGGAGTGATTACGGTTATCATACTGGTATGTACTGATCATAATGATGATGTTGAGCAGAGTGGCTCACACACACTGAGCATTCACTTCCTATGCCAGGTACAGTTTTAAGTGATTTTGTTGGATTACTAATTTAATTCTCAGAATAATATAAATTAGGTACTACTCTCCTCCACATTATGCAGTTTGAGAAATGTAATGCATAGAGAAGCTAATAAGTTGCCTAAGATGACACAGCCAGCAAGTGGTAGGATTGATAGGGCTGATCTATTTACTTGGCAGCCATTAGACACTCAGAATTTTCCCCTTTGAGGAAACAATGTATTGTGTTTCATGATGACTGTACCAATTTACATTCCTACCAACATTGTCCAAGAGTTTCCTTTTCTCCACAATCTTGCCCACACTTGGTATCTTTTGGTATTGTTTCTTTGCTTTTTGTCTCCCAGGCTGTGGTGCAGTGGCACCATCGTAGCTCAGTGTAACCTCGTACAAGCAACAAGCAATCCTCCTGGCTCAGCTTTCCCAGTAGATGGGACTACAGGTGTGCACACAATCATTCACGGCTAAGTTTTTTGAATATTATTTTTTATAGAATGGGGTCTCCCTACATTGCTCAGGTTGGTCTCAAACGCCTGGCCTCAAGTGATCCTTCCACCTCAGCCTTCCAAATTGCTGGGATTACAGGCTTCGGCCACTGTACTCAGCCTACTTTTCACTTTTTTATAATAATCATTCCATAGAATGTGTGCGGTGATAGCTCAGTATGATTTTCATTTGCGTTTCTTTGATGATTACTTATCTTGAACATGTTTTCACATATCTGTTGGCCATTTATATGTATTATTTTGAGAAATATCTACTAAGGTTCTTTGTCCATTTTTTAAATTGGGTTATTTGGGATTTTTGCTACTGAGTTACATGAGTTCCTCATATATTTTGAATAATAACATCTTATTAATATATAATTTGAAAATACTTTTTCCTTTTCAGTATGTTACCTTCTTATTTTGATGATTACTTCCTGTCCTGTGCAGAAACTCTTTAGTTTGCTGTCATTTCACTTCTTTATTTTTGCACTTGTTGTCTATGTTTTTGGTGTCTACTCCAAAAAATCATTGCAAAAACCAGTGTTCGTGAGCTTTTCCCCTGTGTTTTGTTCTAGGGTTTTTATGGTTTCTGGTCTTATGTTTAAATAGTTAATCCATTTTTATTTGATATTTGCGTATGGTATAAGATAAGGGTCCAATTCATTCTTCTGGAGATTCTGTTTTCTCAGTAACATTTAATCAAGATATTATCCTTTCCCCATTTTGTATTCTTGGCATCATGGTTGAAAATTATTTGACTGTATATGAGTTGGTTTATTTCCTGACTCTTTAGTTTGTTCCATTAGACTATGTGTCTGTTTTTATGGCAGTATCAGGCTATTTCATTACCCTGCCTTTGCAGTAGATTTTGAAACTATATGGTGTGATGCCTCCAACTTTAATTTTCTTGTTCAGAAGTGCCTTAGCTATTTAAGGTTTTGTTGATTCTATACAAATTTTAGGATTGTTTTGTCATTTGTGCAAAAAAAAAAAAGCCATTGGAATTTTGATAATGATTGCATTCAATATATAGCTCATTTGGGGTAATATAGACATTTTATAATAACATTATTAATTCTTCCAACTATGTACATGTGATATATCTCCATTTGTCTTATCGCTTTTCAATTTCTATCATCTTTTTATTATTTTGAGTATACAAATCTTTCAACTCCTTGGTTAAATTTACTCCTACAGACTTTATTTATTTATTTATTTTTAATTTTATTGGAAAGGTGATTTGTTTTTTGTAATTTCTTTTTGGATAGTTTGTTGTCAGTGTATAGAAATGCAATTACTTTTTATATGTTGATTTTGTATTCTGCAACATTACTGAATTTGTTTATTAGTTTTAACAGCCATTGATTGATTTCTTAGTATATATCCAAAGGATATAAAATCACTATCTTCAAGAGATTTTGTATTGCCACGTTTGTGACAGCGTTATTCACGAAAGCTAAGATATGGAAACAACCTAAGTGTAAATCAACAAAAAAGTAGCTGAAGAAAGTGATATATATATATATATATATATATAATATGTATATTTTTTACATGTATAATACATGTGACATATAATACACAGTATATATTTACATAAATAATATATGAAATACATATTTTATATATAATACATACTATATACATGTAATGTATATATTTTAAATACATACATCTTATAGATATCACTGAATATTTTCAACTTTAAATAGAGAAGGATACCCTGTCACTTTTGTCAATATGGATGAACATGGAGGGCATTATGCTTACTGAAATAAACCAGACACAGAGGACAAATACTGCACGTCTCACTTTAATGTGAAATAATAATTTTTTAAAAAGAATCAAGTAATATTAACAAAGCACACAATGGTAGCTACCAGAGCTGGGGGTGAGAGACAGTAAACATATTGGTCAAAAGGCATAAACATTCAATTATTAGGTGAATACTTGTAGAAACCCAATGTACAGCATTGGGACTAGAGTTAAAATAGCATGTTCTAATTTGAAATTTGGTGAGAGAGCACGTCTCAAGTGTTCTCACAAGACACACATAAAAAAGTTAACTATATGAGGTGATGGATATGTTACTTGGCTGTATTGTAGCCATCATTCCAAAATGTATACATACATCAAAACATCATGCTGCATACATTAAGAGTATAAAATTTTTAATTATCAATCATACCTCAGTAAAGCTTTGAAAGAAACTCAGAAGGCAGCCTGGAAAGCTTTCTGGCATTGAGGTGGGAGCTCTTAGTTGAAGTATTGGTAGATGCTGTGCTAGTTAAGAAAGGGTAGCACAACATCCAGGCAGAAGAAAAAAAATGTGAAAATATTTCAAACAATGGAGAATCAGTGTTTGCAGAACAGCAGTAAATATGGTGTCTGCACCTGGGGTGGGTGGTGGCAGTGTACCTGGGAGAGAAGCTAGAGAGTTGGGAAGGAGGCTGCTGTGGAAGGTTCTCATGTCTCATCAAAGAGCTTGGAGTTTTTGTTGTGGCCAAGGAAGGAAAGAAGCACCGTGGGATCCTAAGCAGATGCAGAATTACAGGGTTAGATTTGTGGCTGTACTGAACAATAATTTCCTCATCAGAAGACTAGATCTTTGCTACCTGACAGATCTTTGCTTCTTCTTGGTTCCTCAGGCAAACGAGGTCCTCCAGAGCTTCTTGCAGTCACAGGCAGTAACAGAGGAATCCATCCTGCTGTCAGACAAAGTCCTCTCTGCTGCAGAGAAGACCACAGCAGGTACAGGGGCAGGGCTCAGCTCTCAGAGCGGTGGGTAGTTTCCTCCAATGCCTTCTGTCTGATCAGACAGAAAGATTTTCCTGACACAAGGAGCTTCCTCCTGCCAGAGAACACATGCTCTGCTAAATCTTAAAGCAACATGGAGAGTTGGGGTTTCACATCCAACCAGTCAGTGTCTTTCCTTCACATTCTGAAACATGCTCTTCCTGACATGGCTAGTGGGGGAATTCAGATAGTACTAATCATCCACCTCCCTACCTTTTCCGAAGTCAGTTTGGTCTCTGAGTTCAGGAGGGTAGAACTCAGGCCTGACTGTAATTTTCTTTCCTCTGCAAAATGTTTGTGGAACAGCGGAGAGGGCCATGAAGGAGGCAGCTGAGAAGGAAATGTTGGTGCAAAGACAGAGAAACAGGAGGAGCAGCAGCAAATGATGGAGGCTCAAGAGAGAAGCTTCCGGGAACACATAGGCCAAATAGAGAATAAGATTGAGAAGGAAAGAGAAGACCGTAAGAGAGAATACGAAAAGATGTTGGAGCAACAGCTGAAGGTGAGTCCGGCTAAAGCCTGGCAATACTTGGGGCACAATACTCTGGTTCCTCAAGAAGGGAAGGGCCAACAGTTTAAGTACAGTCATGATTCAAGAAAGAAGCACAAAAGTATAGATTTCACTCAAACCTCAAATTCGTCTGAATCTTCCTCTAGCCTGTAAGTATACATGACTTCAGTACCTTCTGTAGTGTTAGCCTTTAGAGAGTACACATGACATCCACCAGGATGCTGGCTGCTGTGTGTTGTGATTATAGGACGGTCTAACTGTCCCTTAGGGAAATAGGCCCTTAGTGCACTTGTCCTTAGGATTCTTGGCACAATTCTCAAAGATACCTGACGTACATCCATCTGGTCTGAAAATGTCAGAATTGGCCTGATACTAAATGGGAGATGCTGAAAGTTTTGAAGTTGCCTCATTTCTTTCCATATCTACCTGATTCATCCTATACGACTATAGTAACATACATTTTTTTATCCCAACCTGGAGGTTGACCACCAGGGTCTGAAGCTCTCATTATTTGTTAGAGGAGCATGGCCCTGCTACCTCAGCATAACTGAGAATTAGCTAGAATTCAACCTGCATTCCCTCCAAAAGGACATCCTTTGTGCTGAAACAAAACTCTTCCAAACCTCCAGTGAGTTGGTACTGAGGGAATTTCACAAAGGATTAATCCATGGATACTCCTACTATTCAGATCCAAAGTCCAGAAATATTAGATAAATATATCAATTCTAAGGTAGTGGAGAAATAGGCAGATGTGGTTAACTGCAGGAATTTTATTTATAAACTCTGACCCTTAATATTTAGAATTTACAAGAGTGAACTCTTTTCTTTTTTATAGCTTCACCAATTTTTGTTTAATGCAGGATTTATAGAGAAGTCTGAGGAGAATAAGAAGGAGATACAGCTACTAATAGAGAAAACTAAACCAACTGAAAATGAAAAATACCCAGCCCTTCCAGGAACCTTCGATATGGCTTTCCAAGCTTTTTTACAGTACTTCATTAAGAAGCTAGGTCATAAAGCATGGAAATATTTGGAATCACAGTTTGATTAGGGTGAGAATTTTTAGTAATGTAATTATAAAATGAAGCTTCTTTTGTTTTGTTGCATAACACTGTGGCTCATTTTTAAAGTATACATGTCATAGTGGTTTCCTTCAAAAAAAGATTAAAATGAAAAAGCAGTTATCTGAAGAATGAAACTAGACCCCTATGTCTCCCATATAGAAAAATCAAATAAAAATGTATTGAAGACTTAAATATAAGACCAGAATCTATTAAACCACTAAAGGACAATACTGGAGAGATGCTCCAGGACATGGTCTGGGCAATGATTTCTTGAGTAATACACACAAGTACAGCCAACCAAAGAAAAATTGGACAAATGGATCATATCTAGCTAAAAAGCATTTGCACAGCAAAGGAAACTCAACAAAGTGAAGAGACAACCCACAGAATGGGAGGGAAAATATGCTAACTACCCACCTGACAAGGGTTTAAAAACTAGAATATTTAAAGAGCTCAAACAACTCAATGCAAAAATACCAAATAATCCAATTAAAAATGGCCAAATGATCCGAATATGAATTTCTCAAAAGAAGACCTACAAATGGTAAACAGGATTATGATAAAATATTCAACATCAATAGTCATCAGAAATGCAAATGAAAACTACGATGAAATATCATCTCGGCTAGTTAAAATTAGATAAATAATTTTGCATTTAGCAGGTGGAGTCACGAAATCCGCCAGCATGACCTAAATTTTTGTGTGCATTAGTGAGATAGATGAAGGAAAATCTATATCATTTAAAAAAGTTATGAAAGTGTTATCAAAGTAGTCTACTTAAAAATGTTGGTATGACAGCTTTTATCTATAATTCAGGCAATAACAAATGCTGGCAAGGATGTAGAAAAAAGGAAAACTTCCTACACTGTTGGTGGCATGTAAATTGCTGCAACCACTATGTGGAACAGCATGGAGGATCCCGAGAAAACAAAAAATAGAACTACCATGTGACTCAGCAATCTTACTGCTAGTTATACATCCAAAAGAAAGGAAATTAACATATCAAAAACATATCCACACTCCAATGTGTATTATAGCACTACTCACAATAGACAAGATTTGGAATCAACCTAAGTGTCCATCAACCAATGACTGGATAAAGAAAATGTAGTACACACATGCAATGGAATATTATTCAGTCATAAGAAAGAATGAAATCCTGTCATTTGCAACAACATGGATAGAACTAGAGTACATTTTGTTAAGTGAAATAAGCCAAGCACAGAAAGACAAATCTCACAAGTTCTCACTCATATGTGGTAGCTAAATATTAAAATAATTGATGTCATGGAGAAAGAGAGTAGAATGATGGTTACTGCACTCTGACTTTACTATCAAATCTCAAGAGATTGCAAAATAGCCAAAATACTCTTAAAAAGGAAGAAAAAAGTTGGATGTCTCACACTTTCTGACTCCTGAAACTAAAACCTTGATAATCAAAACATTGTGGCAATGGCATAAACACTAATATCTAGACCAGTGGAATAGAACAGAGAGCCCAGAAATAAACTCTCACATTTGTGGTCAAGTGATTTTCAACATGGATGTGAAGATCATTCAATGAAGAAAGGAGCGTCTCTTCAGCAAATGACATTGGTAAAACTGGACTCACATGCAGAAAAAAAGAAGTTGGAATGTTGCCTTGTACCATATAAAAATGAACTCAAAATGGATCAAAGAACTAAACGTGAGAGATAAAACTGTAAAACTCATAGAATAAAACACAGTGAAAAACAAGATATTGTATTTTGCAATGATTTTCAAAGCATGGACAGTAAAAGAAAAAATACATAAGTTGGACTTCATCAAAATTAAAAGGTTTTATATACAAAGGACACTATCAATAGCATATAAAGGCAACACATGAGATGGGAGAAAATATTTGCTAGACATGTATTTGAGAAAGGATTGATACCTAGAATATATAAATAATTCCTGCAATGCAACACACAAAAAAACAACCAGATTAAAAAATTAGCAAAGGATTTGAATAGGCATTTCTCCAAAGAAGATATACAAATGGCCAATAAGCATATGAAAGTATGGTCAACATCACTAGCTTTAGGAAAATGTAAATCAAAACCACAATAAGATACTACTTCACAACCATTAGGATGGCCACTATCGAAAAATAGGCAATAACAAATGTTGGTGAGAATGTAGAGAAATTAGTACCCTTGTGCATTTCTGTTGGGAATGGAAAATGGTGAAGTCACCATGGAAGATGGTATAGTGACTCCTTACAAATTTAAACATAGAATGACCAAATGAACCATCAATTGCATGTCTAGGTGTCTGCTCCAATCAAGTAAAAGTAGGGACTTAAAAGAAGACAAACTAATGGCCAAAAACATATGAAAAAATGCTCAACATCTCTAATAATCAGGGAAATGCAAATCAAAACCACAGCAAGATATCATCAAACAGATATTTGTACAACCATATTCATATCAGCATTTTTTATATTAGCCCAAAGGTGGAAGCAACCCCAATGTCCATTGACAGATGAATGGATAAACAAATTGGTATACACATAAAATTATTCGGCCTGCAAAAAAGGAAGAGAGGCTTATGTATATTTCACAATAATCAAAAAAAGAATATTCAATACAGATTGAAACTTTTTTTAACCTTAAAGATCAGTAGAAATTTGACATTACTGCATGAATATTTAATAAATGTCTCTTAGTTTATTAAAGTTTATTAGTATGTACATTATTTTTATTCATTGTATTCCTTTTAGGAAAGAAATAATTTATGCTTTTAAAAGGGAAAACTAAGGCATATTGGGAAGAGTTAATGAGTTGACTCCTCTCTCTAGAACAGAGTGAATATAGCTATGAATAGAAACGTAGCTTTCAAAAATCATCCCCCAACTCTAAACTTTCCCTCCTCACATCCCCATACTGAATGCTTGCCATGGGGGTGGACAGAAGGAACTTGGCAGAGCTTTGGTGGTGGCACTCACCCTTTTTCTGCCCAGCCAGCTTGTTCATCGGGTAGGATTCGCCTGTGCGGTAGAGGCCCACAATAGCCACCACCACCACAGGCTGGGTAATGGCAGACAGTGTCTTCAAGGCTTCCTCATTAGCCACCAGTTGCCCTTTAGAGTGCTTGGTGAGACACTCTGGGCCTGGCATGTGGATCTCTGAGGCTACGTCCAGGGTGTTCCCTTGACTGCAAGGAAAGAGGTGGAATGAATTAGAATTTCCACACTTTTGCATTTAGCAGGTGGAGTCACGAAATCCGCCAGCATGACCTAAAGTTTTGTGTGTATTAGTGAGACAGATGAGGGAAAATCTATATCATTTTAAAAAGTTATGAAAGTATTATCAAAGTAGTCTACTTAAAAATGTTGGTATGATAGTGACTCATCGACATTTAGCTATGCTCATAACCCAAATCTTTCATTTATCATGGAAAACTTTCCTTTTGTGTTTTTATTACAAAAAATTACAGTAGACATCTAATGGAAAATAGAAGAGGATTTAGAAAATTTATTTTGCATCCTGGTCACATGTAAGAAATTCACCATTGTTTTATTCATTTAATAATTTGGTAAATAAAGACCCTGATGAATATATATTTTATCGTTCGATACATGGAAAAATATCCAAAGATTTTCAAATGTCCTCCTTCCTCTATCTCTAACCGGTTATGTTTATATCACTGTAACAAGGATCCTCAGAACTCCTCACATTGCTATTCTCAAAGTAGAAACAACATAACCTACTTTTGCAAATTTTACATAACTGTGTGACCATGTGAATCACAGGATCAGGGACCCTTGCAGGGATTTGGAAGGGCCATGTGCAAGTGAGGGGCCCAGAAACTTAAGCTTCATTTAGTCCAAAAAGGACTATGAAATAAGGATTAAAGATCAGGAGGCAGATTCAGAGAGCTGGATGGGAAGTTGTTCAATGAAAATTATCTCTATTTCCAGCCACACACTTTTAGGTTTTCTGTTGTGTTCTGTTTTTCCATTTGTTAGGGAAGGAGAGAGAGAAATAGGAAGAGGAGGAATAGAAGGAGTGGGGAAGACGAGGAGGGTAAGGTCTGGAAAGGAGAGAGAGAGAGCTGTCAGTCAAGAAGGGGATGAATGAGGCTAGTGATTTGCCAAGGAATCAGGGGAGGAGTTTCCAGAAGGTGAGATTGAAGTGTCTGAGGGCATGGAGAGGTCAAGGTAAGCAAAGATGTTCCCCTTACTGAGGCACCACAGGAGAATTAGCAAAGTGGTGTGAGACCACATTCTATTTGGTAGGGATAGGGAGTGAGCGGGCACAAGGAAATCAGGGCGCCTGGACTGTTGCTAAAGGAAGAATGCCACTCTGAAACAAAGTTCAAATGTATGATTAAAAAATACGCCGCTTTCATGAATTTTCATCTTTCAATCTGGGTGGATTTGTTCTATCTCTGTCTTTTACAGTGTCAGTGGGATGTTTACCATCATCTCATTTACCTCATTCACCGTAGTTTCCTTCTCATGAAAAGAACCCATTGGTAGCCCTTTGCATTTCTTAGCTGCAATAGGAGCAGGATGGAGCAGGCTCCATCAAGGACAATGGTCATTTAATTGTGTTCCTAGTCTACAAAGACAATGTTAACAAAGAGAAAGGCAATCCTAGTGCATTTCAAACTGTCAGTTTATCCCCATGTCTACTGGTGCCTAATGCAACACAAGCTAAGTAGTGGTACTTGGGGACACGCCTCCCCTGATAACACCAGGATTTCATCTGACCTGTGTCCCACCTCAGGCTCAGCTGCAGCCTAACTTGGTTCTGGTTATTTTTAAGAAAACTAGCTGAGCCATAAAAATCCCTTCCCATCCCTGCCCCACCCTTACAGACTCCCCGTCCCTGAGCAGAGGCCCTTAGAGCTGCAGAGAAAGCTACTTTCATGAGAGGTATAGGTTGGTGCAAAAGTAATTGCGGTTTTGGACCATGAATTTTTAAATCATTATAACTAACCTCAAACATGTCTTTATTAATCAAAACAGGAACTGAGTGGGGCGAAGATTATAAATATGGACTTTGCAGGGGTAGCTCTGCCTTTATTTGCTAGACATGGTCTGTCCACTCAAAGTACAGATTAAGAACAACACAGTTCCCACGGATGCAGGCTTTACCTAAGAGATGAAAGCTTGCCAACACCGCCATCGTGTGGTGACTCAAAATCATAATTGATTCAGTAATACATAAATGATTGCATTTTCCTAAGAAAAATCATTTATTGACATCGATATAAAAGTTACAGAAATTTATTGATGGTAATGTAGAACTCACCTAAATTCATAATAACTTATTAATTATAATAAAATATAAAGTATATATATAAAATTATTCTTTCAGTTATATTTGAATCATACTATTTAATAAATTGATTATGATAAAATGTAGATATAAATCTTGTTATATATTTATTATTTATTAGCTATTTGCTATTTCTGTATTATCACAAATAATATTTACATCTTATTTATAAATATTGTACATTTATAAGTATTAACTAAATATAAATTATAAAATAAATATTTATTAACATATTAATAAATACGTTGTTATGTATTTAAATTATAATGAAGACAGCTTATATAATAAAATTTAAATTATAATTCAGTAGAAATCCATATATACAAGTAAATCAAATGGTATACAATGATAACATTGCTTCTATATATATCCTAATATAAACATTGGCTATAATGTAGATTCTTTATTTTTTTTAATGGGAGAAGAGTCATATAGATTTATTTAACATATTTAAGCATGGGAATTGCATGAGAATGATTACCCGATAAGCCAGTGGGGTATAAATGCTTATTTTTTTAATTTTATTTTTTTATTTCAGCATATTATGGGGGTACAAATGTTTAGGTTACATATATTGCCTTTGCCCCACCCCAGTCGGACCTTCAAGCATGTCCACCCCCCAGACGGTGCACACTGCACCCATTACGTGTTTATATACCCATCCCCTCCTCCCGCTCCCACCTGCCCGACACCCGATGAATGTTGTTACTATATGTGCACTTAAGTGTTGATCCGTTAATACTAATTGGATGATGAGTACATGTGGTGCTTGTTTTTCCATTCTTGTGATACTTCACTTAGTAGAATGGGCTCCAGCTCTATCCAGGATAATACAAGAGGTGCTAGATCACCATTGTTTTTTGTGGCTGAGTAGAACTCCATGGTATACATATACCACATTTTATTAATCCACTCATGTATTGATGGGCACTTGGGTTGTTTCCACATCTTAGCAATTGTGAATTGTGCTGCTATAAATATTCAGGTGCAGGTGTCTTTTTTATAGAGTGTCATTTGTTCTTTTGGGTAGATGCCCAGTAATGGGATTGCTGGATCAAATGGTAATTCTACTTGTATCTCTTTAAGGTATCTCCATATTGCTTTCCACAGAGGTTGCACTAGTTTGCAGTCCCACCAGCAGTGTGTGAGTGTTCCTATCTCTCCACATCCACGCCAACATTTATTGTTTTGGGACTTTTTGAAAAAGGCCATTCTCACTGGAGATAAGCGGTATCTCATTGTGGTTTTAATTTGCATTTCCTTGATGATTAGAGACGTTGAGCAGTTTTTCATGTGCTTCTTGGCCATTAGGCTGTCTTCTTTTAAGTCCCTGCTTTTACTTCATTGGAGCAGACACCTAGACGTGCAATTGATGGTTCATTTGGTCATTCTATGTTTAAATTTGTAAGGAATCACTAAACTAAAAATAGAACTACCAGGCAATCCAGCAATCCCATTACTGGGCATTTGTCCAGATGAAAAGAAATCAGTATATCAAAGGGATATCTGGCTTCCCTGTTTACTGTACACTATTCACAATAACCAAGATACAGAATCAACTTAAGTGTGTCTATCAACAAATGAAAGGATAAAAAAAATGTGGTATATATACATAATGGAATACTATTCAGCCATAAAGAGGAATGAAATTGTTTCATTTGCAGCAACATAGATGGAACTGGAAGTCATTATGTAAAGTGAAATAAGCCAGGCACAGAAAGAAAAATATCACATGTTCTCACTCATATTTAGGATCTAAAAATGTTGATCTCATGGAGTTAGAGAATAAAATGATAGATACCAAAGACTAGGAAGGGTATGGGGGATGAGGGGCAGATAAAGGGAGGTTGGTTAATGGGTACAAACATAAAGTTAGATATAATAGAAGGAATAAGTTCTAATATCCATAGCAAAGTAGGGTGACTATAGTTAACAATGTATTGCATATTTCAAAATAGCTAGAAGAGAGGACTCGAAATGTTCCCTACACATAGAAATGCTAAATACTCGAGGTGATGGATACCCCAAATACCCTGACTTGATCATTAAACATTCTATGCATGTATCAAAATATCACCTGTACCCCATAAATACATACAAATATTGCGTATCAATAAAAAAATCTAAATGAAATGAAATAACAGATTGAACAATATATGTAGAAGAAAAAAGATTAATGGGGTCATATGAAAAAGATACAGAAGCTAGTTTAAAGGGGCATCCTGTGGACAACTTTGGGAAAATGTGAACATCAAAAAGAATCATGACTATAATTGATTATAATCATGTAATCTGAGCAAGTATCTAAATTTAGCTTCCACTGAATGCGAAACAGGGGAAAGAAAAACAAGACTGTCTACTTATTTCCATGGGGAAATGGAGATTTCTCAAAAAACTGAAAATACAACTACCATACAATCCATTAATCCCCTTACTGGGCATTTATCCAAATGAAAAGAAATCGGTACATCAAAGGGATATCTGCCCTCCCGTGTTTATTGTGCACTATTCACAATAACCAAGATATAGAATAAACTTTCCATGAGGAAAATTCATGGAAATGAGTAAGCAGATCCTGGGGGACATAAAAAAATTGCTCTGGATTTTTTAAAAAGTCAGTGTGATTTAAAAAAAAAGAATAATAAATTTTAAAAGCAGGATAGCTATTCCAGATTGAATCTAAACAAATTTATAAATACATGACATGAAACTTGGTTTGATCCTAATTCAAAACTGTAAATAAATAAAACAGCTACAAAAGTATTTTTAGAGAATTGGGGAAATGTGATTATGGGTGTTAATACCAGATTATATTAATATTAGACAATTATTATTAAATATTATTAACTTTACTAGGTATGCTAATAGCATTTATTATGTTATTTATTATTACATAATAAACACTAAAATGGTGTTTGTTTAGGAAAATGTACTTATTCTTAGGAGATGCATGCTGAAGAATTTAAGGGTAAGGTATCATAAAGTCTGCGGATTACTTTTAAATGGTTCGTTAAAGAAAGTATGCAGAGAGAGAGAGAGAAAGTAAGTGTACCAAAACATTAACACATCTTTCATCTTGATAAAAGTTATACATGTGTTCATTGCTCTATTCTTTCTACTTTTCTGCAGATTCTCTGCATCAAATCCTATTCTAGCTCCTGAGGATGGGGTGGTAAAGATAGAGAAGGTCGTGGTTCTCAGGGATCCTACCTTCTACTCAGGGAAGAGCCAAACGCAAGCAAACAAATAAATGAACAAGATCATTTCAGAGAGTGAGTGACTCGTGGCATGAAGGAAATGACAAGTGACGCAAGAGGCTCCTTAGATTGAGGGATTAGGGAAGGCCACGTTGAGGCGGCAGTATTTGAGCTGAGGATTGCATGAGTACCAGGAGCGAACCAGGGGAAGACCTCTTAAATCTCCGTATCCTCAGAAAGGGAAACCCAGTGCAAATGCATTAATGGGAGCATGAGAAAGGCTACAGAGCAATAAAAAGATAATGTGAGTTATATATCATGGCACAGAAAAGTGCTTGCAACATGCTGTTCTGTCAAAATAGTGGCATACAACTACTTCTATTCTACAACATGACACAATGTTTGAGATTTATATACAAATAAGATGATGCAATGCAAACTGTCAGCAGTATGACAGTATGTTGAGATTCACAGGTGACTTTTACTGTTTTCTTTCACTATCTGCTTTTCACAAAGTATGTACAAATAAACGTGTTACTTTTCAATTAAAAAAAAAAAGTTTGGCCGGGCACAGTGGTTCACACCTGTAACCCTAGCACTCTGTCTGAGCTCGGGAGTTCGAGACCGGCCTGAGCAAGAGCAATACACCGTCTCTACTAAAAAAATAGAAAGCTGGACAATTAAATATATAATAACTAATAATATAATAGCTGGACAACAAAAATATATAGAAAAAATAGCCAGGCATGCTGGTGCATGCCTGTAGTCCCAGCTATTCAGGAGGCTGAGGCCCGAGGATTGCTTGAGCCCAGGAGTTTGAGGTTGCTGTGAGCTAGGCTGATGCCACGGCACTCTAGCCCAGGCAACAGAGCAAGACTCTATCTCAAAAAAAAAAAAAAAAAAAAGTCTATGTCCAACCCTAGGGTAAAAAAAGGAAGAAGAAGGAACAGAAGGAAGGAGGAGAAGGAAGGGGGAGAAGGAAGGAGGGAGAAGGAGGAGAAAGGAGAAGGAGAAAGAGAAGAAGAAAAGCCCACAGAAACTCCCTGGTGCCCAGGATGAAGGTCAATCTGGACACCAGAGAAGGACCATTCTGATCCCACCTAGTAGGAATCCAACAGATGGCTGTGCGCCCCATGCCAAAGTGAGGGGTCAACTCTCCACATGAAGCAGCTTCACACGTTTTAATGAAGAAAATGCTTTCGCTTCCTCCCTTAACTCCAAACCTTGGGACTGAGAGAAGAAAATAGGAAAAACTACTCATATGCTCCCAGCCACAGGAAACTAGCTGAGTCTATCAAATTAAATGAAAGCACTGGTATAGCTGCCACTGTGGGTCAATGTCCTGGCTGCCACCAGAGAGGGAGGTAACCTACAAGGAGCCCTTTGGTGGCAGCCAGATGATGATCCCACCAATTGTTAGCCATTTTGCCAGCCAGAGTCCATCAGTTTTGAGGCGCTTGCCTGCCTTCCCAGCAGATATTCACCAGAGGGCAGCAGAGGGTTTGTTTTTGTTTTGTTTTTTGTTTGTTTTTAAGTTGAAGTGCTCTTTACAGAACTGAAAGAAAAATAGAGAGACAGAGAGCAGGAGGGAGGAGGTAGACAGAGAGAGAGAGAGACAGACAGAGAAACAAAGAGAGAGAGTAGAACAACAGCTATGTTTACATACTGCTCTTTTTGTGGAACAAGCCTGGATTTCCAAGAAGCAGTAAGTACTCTGGGCTTCCAGAGGTGAAAGTTCTTGCATGGAGAAAAAAACAACAATTTAAGGATACAAGTTTATGGGAAGAGATTCAGACCAGATAAACCAAAGGTGGTAGAAGGAAGAGGTAAGGAAATCTGAATCCACCAGAACCTGCATAGTACTAAGTGAAAGAAGCCAACCTGAGAAGGCCGCATACTATATGATTCCAACTGTATGACATTTTGGAAAGGGCAAAACTATGGAGACAGTAAAAAGATAGCGGTTGCCAGGGGGTGGGAACAAGGGAGGGATGAACAGATGGAGCACAGAGGATTATCAGGGCAGTAAGACTACTCTGTATGATACTGTAATATAATGGCGGATACGTGTCACTACACATTTGTCCCATAGAACCCATAAAATGCACAACACACAGAGTGACCCACAATGGAAACTATGGATTTCAGGTGATAATGATGTGTCAGTGGAGATTTGTCAGTTGTTACACACATACCACTGTGTTGTAGGATGTTGATAGGGGAGGAGGTGGTACTAGTGTAGGAGTAGTGGGTATAGGAATCTACCGTCTGTCTGCTCAATATTGCTATGAACATAAAACTGCTCTAAATAATAAAGTGTATTGACGGAAGAAAAAAACCATCAAGACCATTTGCTTACTGTTTCTGGACTGCCATATGCAGTAGAAATAAAAGGGAATGCTCTCATAGTCTAATAGGCCCAAAAGTCTGAATATCCCCTGGAGCAGAACTTATTTGTCCTCTTAAGTATTCTGATCCTTTTTTCCTTTAATGTACCCACTTCTCTTTTCTCTGCCCTAGGCCCATACCACCCCAACCCCAAATTCCCCTCTGTCTTGTATAATGTCCTTTAAAGCCAATGCTAGGTGTCAGCTACCTTAGTCTGATAAATTAAACTATGGCTTTATGTGTTCTACACTCTCTTCTGGTTTTTAAGCATGGATCTGACTATCAGGTAGAAGCCTTTGATTTTTTTTGTAATGAAATTATGTCTGCACAATCTTTCGGATTGAGGGGCCTCAGATGATGAAGCTGGTCCCTGCATTAGTCTGCTAATGTTGTACCATTATTTAATAAATATTAATTAAGCATTTACCATGTGGTGGGCATTGTGCTGCATGTAAGGGAGTCAAATAAGTAAGACATTATCTCTACCTTCAAAAAGGTTTGGGGTTACTAGGAAGGGGCAGAATGGAAGTTATTAAGCTCCACAATTACCTTTCTAGGACTTTTACTATAAGCAAGCAGTGTGTGTCTAAAATCTGCTGTGAAGTGTGACGATTTCCCTCTTTTTTCTTTTTTTATTTCGGAATATTGTGGGAATGCAAATGCTTTGGTTACATATATTGCCTTTGCACCATCCAAGTCAGAGCTACAAGTGTGCCCAACCACCAGACATCTTACGCTGTACTCATTAGGTGTGAATTTACCCATTGCCTGCTCCCCTCTCCCACCTGCCCAACACCCTATGAATGCTGCTTCCATATGTCCACATAAGTGTTCATCAGTCAGTACCAATTTCATGATGAGTACATCTGGTGCTTGTTTTTCCATTCCTGTGATACTTCACTTAGAAGAATGGGCTCCAGCTCCACCCAGGATAATACAGGGGGTATTAGTTCATCATTTTTTATGGCTGAGTAGTACTCCATGGTATACATACATCACATTTTATTAAACCACTCTTGTATCTAATGGATAGTCGGGTTGTTTCCACATCTTTGCAACTGTGAATTTTGCTGCTATGAGCATCCTAGTGCAGATGTCTTTTTTATAGATTGTCATTTTTTCCTTGGGGTAAATACCCAGTAATGGAATACCTAGATCAAATAAATGGTAGTTCTACTTTGAGTTCTTTGAGGTATCTCCATATTACTTTCCACAGAAGTTGTACTAGTTTACAGTACCAACAGCTGCATAAGAGTGTTCCCTTCTCTCCACATCCACGCCATCATTTGTTGTTTGGTGACCTTTTGATAAAAGCCATTCTCACTGGAGTTAAGTGATACATCATTGTTGTTTTGATTTGCATTTCCCTGATGATTAGAGATGTTGAACATTTTTTTCATGTTTGTTAGCCATTAGTCTATCTTCTTTTGAAAACTTTCTGCTCATGTCCTTTGCCCATTTGTTAATGGAGTTGTTTCATTTCTTCTTGTTGATTTTCCTGAGTTCTGTATAGATTCTAGTTATCAGCCCTTTGTCAGACGCGCACCAGGCAAATATTTTCTCCCATTCTGTAGGAAGTCTGTTCTCCTTGGCTATGCAGAAGCTTTTTAATTTGATCAGGTCCCATTTATTTATTTTTGTTGTTGCTGTGATTGCCTATGGGGTCTTCTTCATAAATTCTTTGCCTATGCTGATGTCTATAAGAGTTTTTCAACACTTTCTTCTAGAATTCTTATGGATTCCTGCCTTAGGTTGAAGTCTGTTATCCATTGTGAGTTGATTTTTGTGAGAGGTGAGAGGTGCAGATCCTGTTTCTGTCTTCTACATGTGGCTATCCAATTTTCTCAGCACCATTTATTGAATAAGGATTCTTTTCCCCAGTGTATGTTTTTGTCTGCTTTGTCAAAGATTAGATGGCTATATGAGGATGGTTTTATATCTCGGTTCGCAGTTCTGTTCCATTAGTCTATGTCTCTATTCTTATGCCAGTTTTAGTTACTACAGCCTTGTAGTATAGCTTGAAGTCTGGTAAATTGATGCCTCCCAATTTGTTCTTTTTGTTTAGACCTAGTGAGAGGCGTGTCAATTTTGTTTATCTTTCAAAGAACCAGCTTGGTTTTATTAATCTTCTGTATAGTTTTTTTGTTATCAATTTCATTTAGTTCTCCTCTGATCTTGGTTATTTCTTTTCTTCTGCTGGGTTTGGGATTTGTTTGCTCATCCTTTTCCAGTTGTTTGAGACAATTCATTAGATTGTTTGTGATCTTTCTGTCTTTTAGATATAGGAATTTATGGCTACAAATTTTCCTCTCAGGACTATTTTAGTTGTGTCCCACAGATTTTGATAACTTTTGTCTCCTTTATCATTTAGTTCAAAGAGTCTTTTGATTTCCATCTTAATTTCTTCCTTGACTCAATAATTG
Source organism: Indri indri (assembly GCA_004363605.1). NCBI lineage: Eukaryota > Metazoa > Chordata > Mammalia > Primates > Indriidae > Indri > Indri indri. The sequence goes on along the minus strand of RJWJ010007162.1, from coordinate 34,539 downwards.
TTCAGCAGAAAGTTGTCTGGTTTCCATGACTTTGTGTAGCAATAAGTGAATCTGTTGGAGTTGGTTTTTAATTTTATTCCACATTGGACTGAGAATACGCATGGTATAATTTCTATGTTTTTAAATTTATTTAGACACATTTTGTAGCTTAGGATATGGTCAATCTTAGAGAATGTCCCATGAGCTTATGAGAAAAACATATATTCAGTGGCTTTTGGGTAGAATGCTCTGTAAATGTCTGTCAGGCCTATTTATTCTAGAGTACTGTTTAAATCCATTGTTTCTTTGTTTATTTTCTGTTTGGAGGATTTGTCTTGGTCTGTCAGAGGGGTGTTGACCTTTTACATCCCTGGCTACTATGGTGCTGCTGTTTATCATTTTGTTTAGATCAAGTAGGATTTGCTTTATGAATCTGGATGCACCTGAGTTAGGCACATAAATATTTAGAATTGTTATGTCTTCTTGTTGAATGTTTTCTTTTACCATTATATAATGACCATCTTTGTCTTTCATTGCATTTGTTGATTTGAAGACTAAGTTGTGTGAAATGAGAACTCCTACACCAGCTTTCTTTTGGTTTCCATTTGCATGGAATATTATTTTCCTTCTCTTCACCTTGAGTCTGAATGAATCCTTGTGGGTTAGATGTATTTCCCGAAGACAGCAGATACTTGAATTGTGTATATTTATCCATTCAGCCAGCCTATGTCTCTTTAGTGGGCAGTTCAAACCATTCACATTTATTGAAAGAATTGATAAGTGGGGTGGATTTCTGTTCATCCTCTTGAGTTGAACCTTATTGCTTTGTTTTCTCTCTTGAACCACTGTGGTATCTGGCCTTTGACCTTTAGCTTTTGGATGATATTACACTGGTGAGTGTTTATTGTGCTGATTTGTGTGCAACACTGTTCTGAGTACTTCCTACAGAGCAGATCTTGTCTTGATGAATTCCCTCAGTCTTTGCTTGTCTGAGAAAGTCTTTGTTTCTCCTTCATATAAGAAACTTAGTTTTTCAGGATAGAAAATTCTAGGCTGGGCATTATTCTGTTTGAGAAGACTGAGAATGGGGCCCCAGTCCCTTCTGGTTTGTAAGGTCTCAGTTGAGAAGTCTGCAGTCAGTCTGATGGGTTTTCCTTTTAGGTTACCTGCTTCTTTCAGCTTATGGTTCATAGGAGTTTTATGAAAGAAAGAAAGAAAGGAAGAAAGAAAGAAAGAAAGAAAGAAAGAAAGAAAGAAAGAAAGAAAGAAAGAAAGGAAGGAAGGAAGGAAGGAAGGAAGGAAGGAAGGAAGGAAGGAAGGAAGAAAGGAAGAAAGGAAGAAAGAAAGAAAGAAAGAAAGAAAGAAAGAAAGAAAGAAAGAAAGAAAGAAAGAAAGAAAGAAAGAAAGGAGGGAGGGAGGAGGGAGGGAGGGAGGAAAGAAAGAAAGAAAGAAGGAAAGAAGGAAAGACTCCTAATAAACACAGAAGCTCTTTCGTGTTTATTTTGGGCTATCTGATGACTATGTGTTGTGGTGTTTTCCTCTTTGTGATGAATCTCCCAGAAGCCCTTTGAGCTTCTTGTACTTGGATATCTAGCTTTCTAGCAAGGCCAGGGAAATTTTCCTCCATTATTCCCTCAAATAGATTATCCAACCATTATGTATTTTCTTCTTCACCTTCAGGGATGCCTATGATTCTTATGTTATGCCTCTTTACATAATCCCATATTTCTTATAGTCTTTGCACTTTTATTTCTCTGCTCTATCTCTGCAACTAACTTGTTTAATTGAAAGGTGTTGCCTTCAAACTGTTAGATTCTTTTTTGTGCTTGATCTAACCTATTCTTAAGACTTTCCACTGTGTTTTGTAATTCCTTGAATAAATTTTCATTTCCAGAAGCTCTGTTTGATTTTTCTTTAATATTTCAATTTCTTTAGTGAATTTTGCATTCTTTCCCTGCATTCTTTTGATCATTATCCTCTTGATCCACGATTGAAAAATGCATCTTGTCACAGTCAAAACATTTCTAAAATGGCTGATTACTTCCCTATTACACATACATGCATACAGTTTTGTTCATCATTGTGCCTCACTTACTCTGTGGGCAACCTGGGCAGCAGTTTTGAAAGCATGCTCCAAATCCAGAGCCGAACTCAGCCTGACCTCACTTCATTTTTCCCATTGACTCTTTCCAATTCCAACATGGCTTTGGAATGTTCAGCCTGTGCTTGGCAGAAACTAGGTGCTGACTAATTGATGACCTAACCTTTTTTCCAAAGCTTATGAATCATTTTTAGTAAGATACAACTATAACAACTATCATATTCCTTGCAGTTGAACTGCTGTAGTAGCCAAGTGATGCTTCTTCTGAATTTACCAATTTAGCTGGAATGAGTCTCTTCTGTAACTGATTACTTTTCAGAAGGATCAAATAAGACCATAGGAAAGCATCTTTATTATATTGGGGTAGGAGAGATATTTTTAATAAGACTTTAAAAAATCATAAACAAAAGGGAGAAAATTATTGAATTTCTTTTCATCAAGGGACACCCAAACCATGAAATACAGATGATTTGGCAAACCTAGTTACAGCATCTATAATTGACTTGATATCTATATCCAGGTATATCTAGAATATATAACATAGATAAAGTTAACAGAAGGGTGACAGATTTGGACAAGAAATTTTAAATGTCTTAGCCCAACAAAGAATTAATATCTAGAATGTTCTAAAATGTTAACAAACAATAACAACAAAAAGCTAGTTAAGCTGATAAAGAAATGAGCAGAAGATTTGCATCCATATAAATTATATAGATTATTTGTATCTATAGAATAGGGAAACTTGAAGACTAGTAAATATATAAAATCAGAGTCAGAAAACACTGTCAGCAAAAAGATAGTGAAGAAGAACATTTGTTCTTCTGATGGAAGAAGAAATGGTATAGTCTTTCTAGAGAGCAATCTGGCAATACTCATCCCATAACCCTGCTTCCAGCTGTTGGATGTATGTTCCAGAGAAATTTTTGCAAAGTTCTTTACAGGGACATATAAATGGACATGTGTCTGTGGTTGGGGGATTGGAACACCCTAGATGACCAACACTACAGAGTGTATAGCTGACATGCTGTGATGGACAAATTTCAAACAACACAACAATGAGTGAAAAAGGTAAGAATCATATACACTCTGTAGTAAAATACAGCCCATTTAATTAAAAACACATACATGTATAAAATAAACTGTATATTTAAAAATAATATGTATATATCTAAAGATACATAACAAGTACATTAGAGAAGATTTATTGAGAAGGCAGGGGAAGAAATGGGAATGAGAATTGGAGTGAAAGACATAAAAAATATTAAAATTAAACAAAACGGATACCTTGCACAGACTAATACTGAGGAATACAATGAACTTAACTCTCTGTACTCAAGGCTCAATTTCTTAAAAGCAAAAAAAAAAGCATGGAGGGGAATTGCCTGAAGTTGCACACTGAAATGGAAGAAAGGCCTGGGCGTTAGTAGTATTGATACCTTCCTTTACAGAGACCTTGATCTGTACTAGTCACTGTGCAAATTGCTTGATGTATGTTATCTCATTTAATCCTCACACACGAACACACACACACACACATACACACACACACACATACACACATATGTAAAACCCATATTATTATATTATTCCCATTTTACAGATGAGAAAGTAGAGACTCAGAGAGGTCATGGTATTTGCCTTAGGTCACCCAGTTAGTAATTGGTATAGCTTGGATTTGAATCCAGGTCTATATGACTCTGAATCTCATATACCGTATTCTCTGCTGTCTGTCCACAATTTAAAGAAATAAGGAAAGATACTAACAAAATAAGTTCATTCTTTACAAACTGGTTCCCCAGTCCTCTATCACTGACCACTTTGGTTACTGTGGTAGGCTGAATAATGGCCCCCCAGACATGTCCACACCCTGATCTCCAAAACCTCCGAGTGTTTCCTTCTATGGTAAAAGAAACTTTGCAGGCATGACCTAGTCAAGGATCTTGATACAGGGAGAATCTCCTGGATTATCCAGGTGGGCCTGATGTAATCACAAGGGCATTTACAAGAAGGGTGTAAGAGGGGACAGAGAGCGGAGTAGGTGATGTGATGATGAAAGCAAGAGGTGGGAGTGAGGCCAGGAAGGAGCTGTGAGCCAAGGCGTGTAGGCAGCCTCGAGAAGCTGAAAAGGGCAAAGAAATGGATACTTCTCTCCAGTCTCCAGAAGGAACCAACACCTTGATTTTAGCCCCATAACACCCACTTTGGATTTCTAACATACCTCCAGAACCGAAAGAGATTTGTGTTGTTTTAAGCCACTGAGTTTGTGGTAGTTTGTTTTATTAGCAATAGGAAACAAATATAGTTAGAAATAAGTCAGACTGACTTCCAGATCATTAACTGTCATAGAAGTAACAGATAATGTTTCCAACAAGGTACAACAACTAGTTAATACCAAATGTGGAACTAGAGTGTGGATCTCTTGGCTGCATCAGTGCTGGGCCCTTTCCACTACATCTTATAGTCAACGCAGGTAAGTCTGTGAAGTGATGGCTACAGGGAATTTGAAATCTAGTAGAGTGTACACATCAAAAGTGGGTAACTTGTTTCCAAGAAAGCACAGGTTTGAACACTGGGCATAGGGACCAAATAATTCCTGTGGTTCTGTTACAGAGAATAGCCTGAGACACACGAAGAAAATTTTCTGTGCTTAAACTCCTTTACCTGGCTGTTTCTGACGTGGAGCAATTCAGGTTTGATTCAACTGCGAGCAATGCTAGCTACATATACTAATGGGCTTTTAATAAAAATCATTCTTTAAGGCAAGTCCAGGTATAAGTAATGCTGTTCTTGAGATTACTGTAATATTGAGGGGAAAAAAACTACTGGATTTGAAATCAGAATTGGGTTCACCTTCCCAATCCGCCATTAGCTCTGTGACCTGAGAAAGTCAGTTCACCTCTCTGGGTCAGATTCCTCATCCCTGGAATGACCTGCGTGGTCCATAAGGCCCTCCCGTGCTAGACTACACCAGTCGGTGCTCCGCTAAGGAGATGGTGCTGTCCTAACACAGACGCTGGGCTGAAGCCAGAAAGAGGGACCTCGATGTGCACCAAGTGTCTCCTGTGCGGCTGGTGCTGTGCTCCACACGTCACCTCTGTCACACTGGTTAATATTCACAATACGCAAGGTCGTATTATGATACATATTTTACAACTGAAGAGACAGAACCAGACAGCCCAAGTGACAGACGCGAATTCACACAGCTCACGCCAGTTAGAACCAGTTCTGTCTGACATGGAACGTGGTCTACAACGCTGTGTCTTCTACCCAAAGGTTAAATAATAGTGAATGACACCCAGAAACACTCTTCAGGGTATAGACACTTCCACAGTCATTAGTTAATTTAAGCCCATCAAGAACGCTGTGACAAAGCCAAAGCACACAAGGAATCAGGCTCAGGTATATTTAAGGAACCTGTCCAAAGTTACAGTTAGGAAATGGCAGAGATGGTGGAACTTGAATTCAAGTCCCTCTGACACATGTCCTTTCCACCGTGTCCAGTGGCCTACTCTCCCACCACTAAAGGGACCTTGGGCAAATCACTTAATATCTCTAAACTTCAATTCTCTCTAAGATCTCAATTATAATATCTGTCCCTGAAGTCATCCTGAGGGTTTAGATAAGTCTTAGAAAGTGTTTTGCAAGTATTTGAGAATATGCAAACGACAGGGGTGTTTCAGCTGCCCTTGAGCAATGACCATTTGGGTCATATCAGTTTGGCTCCTTCCTTAAAGGTTTAGACAGAACTATCATAAAGAGTTGGGAACTAAATACCTCTGTGAAGTACACTTCTATCATGCCTGGCACAGGCTAAGGACTCAATAACGTGTTTTCTATGGTTGGTAGGAAAAGAGCCTTTAATCAATAGCTGTTCAGAAAGGCAATCCTAGCAAATGCTCAGATCATCAATAACAGCATCTAGGACAAAATAGCCAGTCCATTAACTGGTGGTGAAACCACAGTACGGTGTCACTGCATTTCAGTGCTAGGGAAGAATCCTTTTGCCATGAATGAAGGTCAGTATAATATTGAAACTGCTGTGGGAAGTCAAATCCCAGACCAAATTAACAGAAAAAATTGTTGTGTTAGTTCAGGTCATACAAAGCAGTTTTCCTTGTGGTACTGGCAATGAAGATACGATGTGGTGAGCAGACACGTCATCAACCACGAGGAAAGGACTGTGTGTCAAGGCAAACCAGCCGTGGTTCCTGCGCCCTGAATGGCCCCTTATGAGGAGCCAGATACCCTATCAGCCGGGGGTTTCCCCTGTGAAATTGACCTGGATTTGGTAAATTGTTGCTTTTCTTCCAGAGAAATTGAATTATTTTTTTAAAGAAAAAAGCAATTTCTTTCACTTTGTCTAGAGCAACGTTTGTATGTTATGTGGAAGGAGAAGGAGGAGGAGAGGGGAGGAAAGCAGAAGCGGGAGGAGAAGACAGGGCAGGGGAAGAGAAGAGAGATAAAGAGGATCATTTCACAATGAGGAACGTTTTAATTCAAGAGAAAGATAAAATATTTCTAAATTCTTATGTGCATAACAGCAGAGCCTCAAAACAAATTCTCAACAATTGCGTAGTGGGGAGATCATGTAGAGTGTGTCTTTGGCCACAGTAAGTTAAGCTAGAAATCAAAAATGAAAACAAACTAGAAAAATATCCATACATTTTAAATAACTCACGGGTCAAAAAGGAGTCACGGTGAGAATGAGAAAATAGTTTGAACTCTCCTTTGCAATGACAAACGGGTATATCCTTCTTTAACTTAAGTGATAGTTTCTGGGTTTATTTCTCTAAAATGCAGGGCATATGGCTGGACACTCATCTTAAATGACTGAGAAAAAAAATAAAAATAAAATGCAGGCCTACTTCTGCTCAGCTGGAAAAACTCAGCATGATACTTTCACACCAAAAGCAATTTTGTGCTTTATAGAAACACATTTTGAGGGTCAGGATTGAATCTCCATTAAAATGGTCATACATACCTATGGTCCTATGTAGCAGAGCCAACTGCAGAATTTATGTGTCTAATGCAAAACAAAAATACAAGGTTGTTCAAAAAGCAGGGAGAAAATGCTGTTAAACGTATTAAAATATAAAGAAACTGACCCCCACAATCTCTAGTAACTTGTCATGATGTTGTTTATTTAGTAATTAATGTCATTCTAAGTAAAGAAATTTTTGTTATTTCAGAATATTACAGGGGTATAAACACTTTTGTCACATAAATTGCCTTTGTACCACCCAAGTCAAAGCTACAAGTGTGCCCATCCCCCAGACAGCAGACATCACACCCATTAGTGTGAATTTAAGTACAGAAATTTAAAATTAATACCGTGAATTTTGCTATTGATCTCTGTATTGTGCAATGCCTGTTTTAAGTGCAAATATAAATGAATTTAACTTATATGTAGAATTGCCAAAATTACACAATTTCTATTTTATAGTCCGTACGTGCACATGCATTTTTATTCTGCCAAAACAGCAGAAACAGTGAACAAAAAGAACTCTCCTATTCTTATTTCACTTCTTGGTATGGGCACATTTTATCAGCATTCCCTGCCTCTGGCTTACTGATGAGTAAGGAGGAACTAAAGGGAAAAGAAATTAGAGTTTGCCTCATCCATCCGTTTCCTTTTATGTCATCATTTTCAGCATTAAGTGGTTGGCTGAAAAAGGGAAGTCATGTTTCTTAGAAGGCATTGCCTTCATTCTGCACTTGGTGAGAGTTCTGTTTCCCATCAAAGCATGGTCTCCCAAGACTGTCAGTGCCCCACTTCTTCAGTCTGTAGCTGTAACATGCTTATCTCAAACTTGCTGAGTTCTTGTTGAACTTTCATGAACAGTAGATCTTCAGGGACTCTATGCTTGTGGGGCATCTGCTGTATATCAATACAAATGAAGCCGCCAGGAACTGCGAACACGCATATGGCGCCTTTCTTCTCTGCTTATGCATTTGCCCATTATGCCATCAGATTTTAGTTACAAAACTTAAGTTTAAGATAAAGATTTTCAAGACAGCAACAGCCAGGAAAGCCTTAAGTCAAGTGAAGGGCCCTTCTGAGCAGAAGGACCCGTGCACCCACACAGGTTGCACACCCATGAAGCCAGCCCTGCACAGCAGATCCATGCCTGGATTTATAGCAACGAAAATGCATATGTGCACCAAAAGATGTATTCACAAATATTCATAATCTCGCTATATCTAGTAGCCCTAAACTGGAAGTAATTCAAATGTCTACCAACATTAAGTGAATAATTAGTGTATATTCATAAAATGGAATACTATATAGCAATTAAAATTAAGCAACTGTAGTTGACCACAACATAGATAAATCTCTCAATCATAAGGTTTCACAAAAGAAGCCAAAAGCTAAAGAACACATACTGTGTGGTTCCTTTCATATAAAGATTAAAACTGCCCAAAATGGTGCAAGAAGTCAGGATAATGTATATTTCTGTGAAAGAAGAGAGGGCATATTGATTAAGAGAAGGATGAAGCTAGTATTCTTTTTCTTGACCTGGGTAGTGATTACACAAATGAGTTTACTTTTTGACAGTTTATTGAGCTGAACACTTACAATTTGTTCCTATTTCTGAATTGTCTTTATAATTAATTCTAATTTTTTAATTTAAAAAATAGAAATATGTTAAAAAGAATTCACTTACTTTTGTTTATTATAATACTACAGTGGAAAGTACGAGGTGGTAAAAATTATTTTTAGTGGACAAAAGTGTCATGACGGTGTACAGCACCTGCTGTGATAATCTTAGAAACCTATTAGCAAATGAGCACATTCCGGACTTTTAAGTTTGATGCTTAGGAAGTGCCTCTTTCATCGTCATTACAAATCACCATCAGATATCATTACTCTTCTAATGACATTATTGACTTCTGATATATGTAAGTTGCTACATCTCAATGTGATAATTGAATGATGTATGTAAATTATTGATATTTTATTAATGTCATCTCCTACAAGGTTATAATTTTGTCAACATATATATAAAAGGATTTCTTCAATTTCTGCTTGTAATGATCATGCAAAAAGAAAAGAGAATAAGCCTTGAATTCTTGTATGGACTCAGGTACAAGAGAGCAACAGTAATAACCTCCAACTAGACAGTGCCGACAAGAACGTCTTGATTTCTGCTAGTGTTGACCACATAAAGCAGAGTAATTCATAATACATAAGGTTCCCACTTCTAATGACTTGTTTGTAGGAGTAAGTAAGCAGTGAAAAACAATCCTTTATTTTTGATATAACTGGAAGAGAGATCTGTGAGAAATGGAGGAATTCCATTACTGTAAAGAGATTGAGTTCTGGCCACAAGAGGGCGCCGTGAGGCGCAGAGCACGCTTAGTCCAAGGCTGCTCTGTCTGTGACCACCCGGCGCCACAAGAGAAATCACTAACTTCACCTTCATCACCAGCTGCATCCATTCCAAATCTTGTGCATTTTTCTGCCCTGGACCAAGGATAATAAATTAGGAAAAAGGGATAATCAGTGGCAGTACTTTTCCTGTTTGTTGACTATTCGCCCCTTTTCCTGTGTTAAATACTCAATTCAAACAGCTCATGTGCCTATATTAAGAAAGACTGAAATAAACTTCTTTCCCCCATCCTCAACTCTCTTAGTGAATTCCAGTTCCTATAAGAACAAGATATGACCACAGAACCATTTCAGAATCATTTCAAAATGTAAGACCATTGAATGTTATGTAATATATGTTTACAGGACTGACACTACCCTGCCCTGCATCTACATAGAAATAAAAATGTGAATAAAAATTACAATTGGCAAGGTTCTGTAACAATTATGTACCTCTCTAAGAGGTACGACTATACCATGTCTACACCATATCTGTAATAACATTTAATTGTAACATTTATCTTTTTCAAATTCATAAATTTTCTCTATAAAAGACTTACTTAGATTGGAATGGGTTGACTGTTCAAAGTTAAGCAGAAGTCAGTAAAAAGGAAGTATCTATCATGACAAGGTGAAGAAAACCCTTTGACCACAAATTTAACCACAAATCTGAAGAAGCCACAAGATAAAGCCATCAGCTGAAGTTGTCGCTTCTACTGCCCACACAAAAATATGCTCATTGCTGTCAATGCTTTATAACTTAGCCACGGAGGCAAGATTTCTTTTTTCTTTTAGCCTGACCTATATTGTGAAATTTAATGGCTACTTTCTTTGCTGCCTTCATATAGTTAATTCTACTTAAGTCTTGACTTTTTTGGCTGGGGGAAGTGGGGTTACTTTAAGGTATTTTATATCTTAAAGTCAAACAACTGAAAAACGAAGAAGTAAAAACTCTCTTCTTCAGTCAGCATGTTGCCGGTGGCAGTCTGGAAAGCATGTCCACAAATTCTCTGACTCTCCTCCCTGTAAAAGTGAAGCTTAATTCCCCTCCCCTTGAGTGTAGATTAGTTTTAATGACTAATTTCTAATGATTTGAATACATTAGAAGTAACGGTATTCACTTCTGAGTTTAGAGTATCAAAAATCTGCAGCTGTTACCTTCAAAGTGTGCTTCCTTTGTCCTGGGATCACTGGGGTGGGGGGCTGGGGGGAGTCATGTGATGAACAAGCTTGTGCAGAGGCCCCCGTGAGGAGGAACTGAAGCCTCCTACCAACAGCCGTAGCTGTCAGCCTGGCAGATCCTCCAGACCCAGTCAAGACTAGATGACTCCAGCCTTGGCAGACACCTTAACTGAAGCCACGTGAGAAACCCTGAACCTCAACCACCCACCTAAGCCTCTCACAGATTCCTGACCCACAGAAACTGTGAGATAATGAATGTTTGTTGTTTTCAGTTTTAGGTAATTTTTTACACAGCAACAGGTGAGGAATACGTTGAGATATGCTGAATTGGATGGGCATATTTCATAAAAGCGTAGGTGAACAACAGACTGGGCCCCTCTTGGTTTTTCAGATGTTTAACAAAAAGATGTTACAAAAATAGAATACATGCTTTTCTACCACGGCTGCTATCACTCTGTAACTTTTCTTCCAAAAAAAAAAAGGATAACTCAAGTCAAAAGTTCTCTTACTTTAATTTTACTTTTTATATATATAATAAATTAAGACTTGTCAAGAACTATGAGGGCAATAAATCCTGTAGAGGAACACAGAGTTCAACTTCCTGTCCAATAGGCTGGGAAAAATTTACGATTCTAAGACATATTGATGGCACATCTTGGGAGATGGTACTGCCATAAATGGGATATAACAGGATTAATGGCTGGCGTTTATAAATTGCTTTGTTTTAAGAATGATATTTTAGTTGCTTTTAGTAGTTTTCATCTTTATTAATTAATATATTGAAGTTTTTCCCATTTTACTGATAAACAACCTTGGAAACAGGAATGCTATATTCCTAAGCCACTTGACCAGTTATCGTCAAAGTCCAAGTAGAAATTCATATCTCTTTAATTTAGTTTAATAAACATTTCTTGAGTTTTCTCAATATTCCAGACACTATGCTAGGCACAGGAAATAAACAAAAATAGGTTCAGCTCCTTATTCTCCAGGATCTTAAAATCTAGTAAACTTAAAAGTAAAGTGATGAGAGCTAGGTAATAGGGCTATCGCAAGCAGAGGGCCAGCAAAGAGGAGAGGTACTTACCCTGTTCTCTTGTGATCAGGGGAGGACACCTGGGCTTGAGTTGCTAGCCATGAATAAGGATTCTTATTTTTCTTATTGATTTTGTATCCCAATGAACTCTAAATTGTCTGTACCCTAATTTTCATTGATTCATTTTGTTGTATGATAAGATATCAATTAGGAATTTAGCCTCATGCATCGAGATATAATAGATATTTAATTCCAAAGTGAATGTCAGACTATACGTAAAATTTCAAATAAAATTATGGGTAACAGTTTTGGTACCTTTAAAACCTCTCACCCACTTTGATGACCTAAACAATTGAGAACACACTTAGAGGGTGGAATTAGCACAAAATTTTGCCTATTGAACAGAGCTTCATTCATTTTTAAATGAAGCAAGAAAGTCTTTTAGGAGACTGTTGGGACCTTAATAAGTGTTCCCTGTAGTTAGGGACCACACTGGACAAGTGTGGGACACAAGCCTGAGGATGCTGCGGCTGTCAGCCTAGGAGACCAGGACAGAGACATCTAAGAGATGTGCTGCTGTTGGCTCTTCAAAATACAATGACACTGGGAGAATATCTGCCTGGGATCATGTTAACAGTGATCCCACCTGTTCAACCAGGGCTTTGGCCAGAGGGCAAGAGGATCCCAACGGTCTGGAAATTTGGAAGTAAGAGGTAGTGGCAGTAGTCAGCAGAATGAGGGCACTGCCCACTGGGCTTGAGTTGTGCTGTCAAAGAATCCAGGGTGGCACCAGAGAAAAAAGTCAGCTTTGAACATCAGCCAGGCCCAGAGAGTAAAAAGGCAGGATTAAAGTGCCAGTCAAGTAAGAACATTCTCGTCCTTTCCCCTGGTCCCTCCCTGAGCTCTATACTTGGGGGGACCTGACACTGCCTAGTTGGGAGACACCCCACATCCGCTCCCTGCCAAAGCAGGCTGGGAAGCAGCTGGGTCAGAAGAGGCCGGGAGAGGGGAAGGAAGTCTTACCTTTAAATGAAGATGGAAATGTATACCAGACATCCTAATTTCTGCATCGAGCTCTGTTTTACAATTTAAAGTAACTGTGGGACTTTCTGTGCAGTTCCCTTGAGCTTTTATCCAGCAGCAGGAAAAACATTTATCACTTTAAAGTGGCAGTGGGAGGAAAAAATAAAATTGTTTTTCTTACTCCATCCCTCAAACCATATTCAATATATCAGTTATACTTATATTAATGGAAATATTACATAGGTTAGCATATGAATAAAAACAAGAATTCAAATGGGACATTTCATTGCTATTGTCTAAATTATGATATGAATAAGAGCCACAATGCCTTACATCTAAAAACCTTGTTAAAAAAAAAAATTTGAAAACCATATTCACACCTGTTTTTCATGATCTCTCCAATATTTCGCAATAGCAGCAGAATAGATTAATTAAGCACCACATCAAGAGACCTGTATACACATAACTAACTAAACTCTCATAGTTTATAAATCTAATATAGGCTAATAACAGACTTATAAAGGGCCTTGGGTCCAGCTCAGCCTGGCTCCCAACCTCTGTATTTTTCCCTGCTCAGAATCACTGGATCTGAATCCAGGTCTTCACTGGCTGGCTCATTCCCTAGGCCTGGCCTGAGACTGCCCTGGCCACACATCCTAGAGCCCCACGTTGCTGCTTTCACTCTTAATCTGACCCTGGTTCAAGGATCCACTTCTGAGATCCAGACCTTCGCTGTATTACCAAGTTGGCTTCTGCCTAGCCCCAAGCTTGTAATTATTTACCTATATTGCAGTTTCTTCCTAGGACTCTTTATAGGTCACTTCTGAAAGACCAGAGGCCTGTCCTGAATATCAGTCTAGAAACTAAGCCTTCATATTCCTTGATGAACCTTCCTCAAGTCCTCATTGCTGTGTCTTTCCCAAATGCCACAACTCCCCGCTACCTCATTATCGATTCTGTTACCAATTCTTTGCCTGGTTGAAAATGACTGTAGCCCTTGGATATCTATCTTGCTTACCTGCCGCCTAAATATCCACCCCAGCACACGCATCCAGTTCCAGCTGCCCTGTGGGTGAGTTTATCGCCAGGTCCTACTTCCTCCTGTGAGCCTCTTCTGATGGAGGTAGCTGACGTGCTCTACCAAATCCCAATAATAATGAGTTAACATTTATTAATATCTTATTAAGTTCCAGTAACTATTGAAGTATTATATTATTTTATTTGGTTATTACAACATCCCTAAGAGATACATATTATTGACTTTAACAAATGAGAAAATTGAGGCGCATACTGATTATATAACACGTGTGATGTTAATTGCTCATAACTAGTAGAGACAACACTTGACGAAGACACATAGAAGTTTCTAGTACAACTGCTAATTTAATGCATAGACAATCACCAGGGAAAAAAAAAGCACTAAATTGATACAGGAAATGACACTGAAAAACTTAATCCAGGTATGCGTGAAGACTAAATGTACTTTTGAAAAAGAAAAGATAAGTGAGAACAAACAATTTTAAATCTGTTCCTACACAGATGAGAAGAGCTATAAAAAGAAAAAAAAACACTGAAGTTGAATCTGCTGACTTGGCACCTGGACAAAATTTGAGGAGAGACAGCAGAAAGAAATTCTGGTTTCTGGAGAAGGAACTTTGGTTGCCAAAACCCTGGAAAGGGAAGGTGCCTGAACTCCGTCCTGGTTGGACAAAAGCTGGAACTCTTCCAAAGAGCTGCGGGAAGCTGTTGGATCTGTACGCTCAGCACTTTAATCCTCCTCTGTCCAGGAGGATTTTCCACTATCTCATGAGAAAAGACGGTGTAGTATTGATGAGTCTGGAGTCCAACTGAACTAGGGTCCACGGAATCCTGGCTCCAGCACCTACTTCGAGAAAATCAACTATTTTATCTGTCTCGCTTTCCTCAATTATAAAATGGGAATATGAGTATCCACCAAGCAAGATTATAATGAGGATAAGAAATATTTATGTAAATCACCATAGTGCCTAGCACAGCATAAATGCTTGGCAAATACTTGACAGTGGTACCATGTGACTTGTGGGTGCAGAAGGTGAAAGACCATCATGATGCCAGGAATAGGATTGTGGGCTCTCTACCAGCAGTCTAATTTTTTTTGACTGCTGCATTCTCGGGTCTTAGAAGAGTTCCGAACACATAGCAGGCAAATATTTGTCGACAAATATTTGTTGAATGAATGAATGGAGTAAAGTAAGGAATGAACGAATCCTAGTGACTACCTCCAGGCCCAGTATACAGCTGCTTGCAGAAGAGAGGGCAGCACACATGCTGACACAATGTGCCACCCAAAGTTCTGGCTGTGTCTGTGTCTCATGGGGCTTCCAGGTCCTGCAGCCTCTGAGGCAGGATCCAGGGCAGCTGCCCCACTGGGATCTTGTAGGATGCTCTAGTGCTTTAGCACATGGGAGTCATTCAAAGTACTAGATGTCATGCCTACACCACTTCAGAACTCTCATGTGTCCCATGAGTGTTTTTTTCCAAGCTCTATTGTTACTCTGGAGGTAGAGTGGGTCAAGAAAAGGGCAATCCAGTCCTTCCATAGCCTGGATCCCTCAGTTACCTGACTAAGCTCTTGGTCCATATTCAAGCAGTGGTAAAAGGGAGGTGAAGGGCATTATTGAATATGGACACATGAAGTTCTGAAGTGGCATAAATGTGACATCTATTACTTTGAGAAAGAACTGATAGTTGGAGAGAAACAATAGACAAGAGTTGCAGGAATAAGCAGAGGGATTAAAGGAAAGTTAGTATAGAAGGAAATCATACAAGAAAAATGCTGTACTCACATGGCAAAACTCTTTCACCACATTCTGAGAGATGGGCTATGCTCACTCCATATCGAGAATGAAATAAAATACAGCACCATAATAAGCCAGAGATTTTGAACCCGTGGTCCCTTCATAGACAAGGAACAAGGATTTACACTGATAGCATTTCAAGAGTGTTTGGAACCAAGGAATGATGCCGATGCACAGCACAATTAATAAAACACCCGCGGCCTGTGATATAGAAGGGGGAAACCCAGGACCCACATTTTGTGTGAGGGCTGAATCCCCAGTGCAGAACAAATGCTAATAAAGACAACTGATGATCAAAATAGATGAATGGAGTCATCGTATGGTAGTTGGTTCAGATCCAAGGCAAACATCAAACCAATCTGTGGTCTCTAAGATCTTTCTACGGGCTGGCACATGCTAGGAATAGCCCATCTGTGCTGCTGGGGATAGCACCAGTGAGAGCTGACTTCTGTTTACACAGAGACACACTGCAATGGCTAAAATGGCCCTATATTTGGCATAGTTTACACATAAAAACTGAGCATTTAATATGCCAGTGGGCTATAATTGGTACAATGAATCATTTTCTCCAAGCATTTTCAGTGTTAATTCCTCAATTAATTCCTCACTAATTCCTCAATTTGGAAGAGCTTAGATTGTTTTAACTTAAAGCTAGGCTACTAGAAAAGGAAAACTATTTTACTCATAGCTGGAGTATAACAATCTGACCCTTTGTACTCAAAAAATATTTATTATTTCTTTCCAAAACAAGGGTTTTTAGTTGTGTTTTTTATACTTGGTAAAAAAAATATTTTTTAAAGCGCGGTCTTTGGAGTCATACAGACCTGGATTTTTACTAGCTGTATAGCCACAGTTACTTGCGCATCTCTGTTTCACCCATCTCAAAAATTGTTCTGAGGCTAAATGGGATGCTGAGAGAGAGCACTTAGTGAAGAGTCTGAAAAAACTAAATATTAAATAAATATTAGCTACCTGTGCTTCTTCCTTATTTACCTTCAATGTTCTATGAGAATAAAATACCATGTTTTTAAAATGTAAAAAGTAATTTGATGGGAGGCTGAGGCAGGAGGATTGATTGAGCCCAGGAGTTTGAGGTGGCAGTGCACTATGATAGTGCCTGCAAATAGCCACTGCCTTCAACCTGGGCAACATAGTGAGATCCCATCTCCAAAAAAAAGTAAAATAGTAATTTGTCCTAAATTTAGCAGTTTATCCAAATGGATGTTCTCCAGGAAGTAGCTCAGGTACATAAATCTGTGCAGTTGTAATGGTAACAGGTATACCCCTAAAGCTAATGCACAAATTAAATTTTTAAAATCTAATTATTAATGATAATGTCTAAATCAGAGTTCACAGTTTTAAAAAATCCTATTTATTACCCTTACATAGAATAAATAACCACTCCTAATTTGTCTGTTTTATAATTCTGTTTCTGACTACTATATGAATAGTTTGCCTAAAATGAGATATATCTCCACTTAATCTTAATAAACCAATATTTATTAATATATATTTATCCATCAATGCCAGTAGACTGTGAAAGAGTATTGTATAGTGCTTATTATATTTCATATCTGAACACAAACTATTATCAAGAAGATAATAGATTTGATTTATTCAAAATCGTGAGAACATTGTTACATTTCGATCGGGGCAGTCCTACCTGGGGTGTGTGTGTGTGTGTGTGTGTGTGTGTTATAATGTGGGATATAAGCATAACTCCATCCAGTATATAGTACATGCATAATAACGTTTTATGGCTGTTTGTTGATCTTAGCAAATAGTAAGATATAATTAGCCACTGATACTTTTTAAATTTATTTTACTGGAATAGAGCCCCAAGAATTAACAAGAGGAAAAGTAAAATTGAAAACATCAAGTGGTCCTGATCCCCTTTGTTGAGAGTTGACTGTGTCTAGAGTTGTAGGGGCATGGAAGGGGAAGAAAGCCTCATTAAAGATAAAATTCACCTCAAATGGATTACATCTGAGAGAAAACACATAGAAATATTAAAAACTGGTATTTGCAAAATATAGGTTAGATTTCCCTAGTTGCAACCTAAAATCAAAATGATAATAAAAATAACAGCAAACTACAGACTAAACTGATTTTGTAAGAAATTAAACATATAAGTGGTTGGCTAGCATCAGTTACCAATCATTAGTACCATTGCTTCACACATTCTGCTTAAGCCAGCTGTGATCTGAATCTATTTCTGCTGGTACAGATAAAGAATCACTTCCTAAGGAGAAGTTAGTTTTCGGCTCTCCTGGAAACTGCTCTGAGAAATCTTAAACAAAGATCAAAATGCCATCTGCTAAAAAATATTCTGGCATGACAAATTTAAACAATGCAAAACCCAAGAGATTAAAAATATGGTTCAATCATGTTACCATTCTCTGGCTGGCATTGAAAAAAGCAGATGTTAGAGGAAACTTTAGAAAATATTCCATTTGAATATCATAGATATAATATTTGCCCAAATGTCTTTGTTATTACTCTTACAATATTCATATGCCAATGAGGTCTTTGTGATTTTCTTTTTGGAGTTATTAACTTTTCAGATGCTCTGGCTTTTCTGGGTCTGAAATCATGACTTCTGTTTTAGGAGAATAGGCGAGAGATTGTTTGTGATTAAAATTACCACTTTCAAATGTTTCTATTGTATTCAAATGGTATACCATTTGGCATCATGGCTGCTATTTCTTGAAGAATACTTTGAGAGAGTTAGTGATTTGATAATGTATTTTCAATGAGCAAGACAAAATGAGAAAGATTTTTAACTTGAACTACATGTTCACTGACAGATATTGATTTAATTAGGTGTGTAACTTCTCATTTCAGCGAAGTCTTGTTCTTAATGAACGGCAATTTCCCTAGAGCCTAGTGTAAACAAGCAACGTTTTGAAATGGTCTCTAGGATCTACTCCACCAAACCTCTTCAATGAAAGAAGAAAACAAACGCTTGTCACATGTAACAATCAGTGTGACTCAGTCTGTAAGTCTTCCCTGACTTTCTTCCTATTAAGTCAGTCACATTGTCGCTTATTAAAGAGAGACCAGGTGCATACTCACAAAACATAGCTCCTCCTGAAGAAACCCCTGCAGGGTGCTGTTGAAATTGATGCTCATGTAGCACCTAAATATTTAGCACTTGAACCACAATTGGGCTTAAGGGTTTGTAGCACCACTTGAAGTCTCTCCACTGCCACTTAGCTTGAAAGAGAATATTTATCATACAGGGCTCTTGATTTGAGGAAACAGCCCCTACCCCTTTCTAAACCAAGCAATGTAAGCATATTGAGTGGGAACAGACCCATCTGCAATGCTCCCCAAATTCTCATTCTGTCGGTGATACTGACCAAGAAATCTCGGGATTGTTCAGCTGTGACAAAGCTGAACTTGGGCATTTGTGCTGTTGAACGGCCACGGGAACAATCGTTGGTCCTGCCCCGGCACTCCCATGAGTGCACCAGCTTTTGCTCACTGTTTTATTCTAGTCTTCATTTCCTTTCCTTTACTCTCCTTTTGTTTCTCTCTCTTTCACCTCATCCTGGAAGGGTTTGTGTAGAAAATGGACAGAAGAAAGCCTTGCGTCAGACCGGCTGTGTCTGAGACTGAGCTCCAGCACCAAGCTCATTGACCTGGACCAGGTGAGTCAATGTCTTGATCTCTTCATCTAAATGAAAGGGTGACATCTAGTTTACAGTGTTGCTAGGAGAATAAGAGATAATAAGCGTAAAGTTCCAAAACAGGTAGAAAGTAGCCAACAAAAGTTGCTGTTATAGTATTTTGATTACCATTATTACAATTATTATGAGGCAGATTTAGATTCTTGTAGCAGCCACAATTAACCCACACTCTGGGAGAATGTCCATCTCTAGGTGCCACAGTTAGTGGCTGCTACAGACTCACACCACCTTCCTCAAGAGATGCTTGGCACTTTATGCCCCCAATATCGCCAATCCTCAAAAGCTTTCTTCTGAAAGGATTCCCTCAATAAATCACCTACATAAGAATTCCTATCTTAGGCTTTGCTTCTGAGACACTAACCTAAGGAAATTATTATTATTATTACCAATGTATTTTGGGCCTTTCACTATCAACCAAAGATACTTCAAGCACTGAGCTGAAGACAATGCTAATCCATACTGGATCAAAATTTCCCCTTCCCAGTTCCATTTCTGGCATGACAATGTGAGAATCTCAATAGAATGGGTCCTTCGCAAAACTGGCAAAAATTAGTTTTAAAATAGCAATTTAAAGTCTCTGGAAATAGCCCTATGTGCATGTAGCAAAGAAGGAAGCATTTATTCAAAAAAATCTACTAAAACTCCATAAATCTGTGAGAGTCTGTGGTATTTGGACCAAAACCCACATCCTCCTTCCCCACTCCCAGCTCAGATGAAAACTCCACTCCAGACTGTTACAGCTAAGAACACGAGGCTGGGACTCCCACCCAGTTCCCAGTTGGAGGGCTACATGCACGGGAGGGACAGGGCATCAGCCTTTCTCTGACTGCCCTCAGTTACTTGTTGCTGAGGCCAGTTTCTGGCAAGTACAACCAAGGGGTGAGAGCTCCATTGTCCCACCCAGCTTCCGCTCATGGCATGAAGGCTGTATCTTGGGCACGGTGCCACTTAGAATACTAGGGTCCCAATTGTCCTTGCCCCGGCTCATGAAGTAGAGATTCTATGCCAGAGAGAGAAGCCAAATAGACCTGCATCGCCTGAGCACTCAGCCTAGGTGTCCCTCAGAGAGAAATGCACTATTATCCCTCTTCTAGCACCACAGCTGTGAGTCAGATATTTTACCTAAGAGGAGAAGCAGGCCATAGAACAGAGAGCTTGAAATCTCTCCCCAAAGAAATTGCCTTTCTTTGCAACAGAGTGTGAAGTTTAAGCCCAAAAGTGCTCTCGAAAACAGTAGTTTTGGAAAAAGGCAATTGGGAGGAGATTGAAAATAGATTTATTAGAGGTGAAGGCTAAACTATAAGTCCACCAATTGGTAGAGAAAAATGAGGAAATAAACAGCTGGAATAGACCTCCCAGAGTCTGAATAAACCTCGAACACTGATCACAGGAACTATCCCTTCAAAGGAGCCTGAATTTGACTAGATTAGTGTGTGAAGCAATTTATGCCACAAAACTTTATTGCAAACAATGTAGCAATTAGTCAGCAATTAGTGGAGCTTCACAAATGGATGTGGTTAGGTAACTAGATACAGAGAGCCCTAAAAAAAACCACTGTTATCCCAGAGTGACTGTGGGCATACCCAAGGATATGCCCCTGAGGAACAGCCTAAGAGGGTCTATCCTCTGCGTGTGTATGTGTGTTCATGAGATTATGTGGGATGCTGGATAGACTTCACTAAAGTAATCCAACCAGTCACTAAACAAGATCAGTATAAAGCAATCATTTGTATTTTGTTAGGGCTCAGAGAACAATACCCCAAAATACGGTGCTTTGGCATGCTGAGCATTTTTAAATTAAAGGACATTGGAAGGCCTTCGAAGCTGCATCAGAACCAAAGACTTCCTAACCTTGTCTTATTTATCCCCCGCCCTACCCCTAAGCACAGGCAGGGGCTGTCTCTGGATGTCCCCTTATATGACTGAGAAAAACTTCTTCCAAAAGAAATGTAATTGTCTTAAGATCCCCCAGCCCACGAATCTCATAATATAACCAGGGAAAATTAACCACTGGAAAGGAGAAAAGACTAAAAGTCTTCACCATGCCCGAAGAGACTTTTAGTCTATTCTTCTGCTGACAGCTTTGAGAGATTACCTGGGATATTTTATCTAGATGATAATAATAACACAACTTTGGTTCACAGGGAAGTTCCGCCCCTTACCTTCCCAAAACCTCCTCAGAGCTCAGAGAAACTTTGTATCAGGCCATTGTCTGTTCTTTGGGCTTATTCATTTCTTCTGAAAATCATTTACTATACCTCAGAATTGCCAATATACCACAATTCCCTCTGCTGCCCTATGAAGACAGTGTTTGACCCTCAACAATCTGGCCCTCTTGGAGTCTCATGTTTTGTGTGGTTCCCATGCTTATGCATAATAACAAATTTGTATCCATTTTCTCCAGTTAATCTGTCTATTGTCAGTACATTTAGCAGACCCAACCTTCAGAGGAGGAGGGAAAATTCTCTTCCCCTTTATAATTTCTACACACTTGCAATGAACAATCTTAAAAGAAGTTAAGAAAGTGATCCCATTTAAAATAGAATCAAAAAGAACAAAATATTTAGGAATAAATTTAATGAAAGAAGTCTAAACCTTATTCTCTGAAAACTACAAATATTACTTAAAGAAATTAAGGAGTATATCAATAAATCAGAAAATATCCCCTATTTATGGATGATAAAACTTAATATTTTTAAGCTCTAATGCTCCCCAAATTGATCTACATATCCAACAGAATCCCTGTCAGAAACTCAGCTGGCTTCTTTGTAGAAATTTCCAAGCTGAATCTAAAATTCATATGAGATTGCAAAGAACCCAGAATAGACAAAAACAATCTGGGAAAATAGCAAAGTAAGAAGGTTCACATTTCCCAGTTACAAACTTACTACAAAGCAACAATAATGAAGGCAATGTGTTACTAGCATATGTATAGATATATAGATCAATGGAATAGAATTGAGAGTCCAAAAATAAACCCATGTCATCTATGGTCAACTGATACTTAAAAAGGATGTCAATACATCAATAGGGGAAAGAAGAGTCTTTTCAACAAAAAAGACTCTGAGATAAGTGGACAGCCAGATTTAAAAGAAGGAAGTTGGACCTTACTTCACACCATATACAAAAATTAACTCAAACAAGGTAAAATACTGAAAGAACTAAAACTGAAAATCTCTTAGAAGAAAACAGGTGTATATCTCCATGACTTCAGATTTGTCAGTGGAGTCTTAGAGAATGACAAATACATGAGCAAAAGAAAAAATAGATTGGACTTCATCAAAATCAAAATGTTCTATGCTTCAAAGGACACTATCAAGAAAGTGAGAAACAACTATAGACTAGGGGGAAATGTTTGAAAGCTATACATTTGATAAGTAACTTGTATCTAGATATATAAAGAACTCCTACAAATCAATTATAAAAGACAACTCAGATAGAAGATGAGCAAAGGAGATAAACTAACAAACAATAAGCACATCAAAAGATGCCCAACATCACTAATCATCAGGGAATGCAAACCAAAATGAAATATCACTTCACATTCACTAGTGTTGCTAAAGTTCTAAAAAGGGAGAGGGTAGCAATAGCAAGTGTTAGCAAGAATGTTGAGAAATTAGAACCTTCATATTCTGCTGGTGGGGATGTAAAATGGTTCAGCCACTTTAGAAAGCACTTTGGCAGTTTCTCAAATGGTTAAAAATAGCTTACCATAAGACCTAGCAATTCCACTTCCAGTTTTATACCCAGAGGAATGAAAACATATATCCATACAAAAACTTGCACACAAATGTTTATAGCACAGTTTCTTTGAGGTGAAGAAAATGTTCTAAAATTAACTGTGCTGATGGCTGCACAGATCTGTGAATATACCATGGATTTGTGCACTTCAATGCATGAATTTATATGTGAATTACATTTCAATAAAACTGTTATACATAAGCCCCCAAATGCAAAGTTGGGGAATACTTGAAACAGGATTCATTCTTTTACACTTTTAATTGAAAAAAAATTAATACACTTAATAGTTCACCTGAAATAAAAGGTAAAAAGTTTAAATTCAATAAAACGAAATAACCAGTTAAATTGCTTTTTTCACTTCTTAATCAGTTCTTTTGTCTTTATACAAACACAATACCAGATTTTTTTTTTTTTTTTTTTTTTTTTTTTTAGTGGGGGAAAAGAAAAAGAAATCACTTGACAGGTTTAACTCTCTAAAGGATTTTTATTTGGCAAAATTCAGGTTCAAAAGATTTGTGAAAGCCTGAAACTTTATGCCTATGGTTAATGGAATTGGGTGTTTTTCAATATTGAGATGTAATTCACATGCCATAAATTCACCTTTTTAAAATATACAACTCAGTGGCTTTTTTAAGCATATTCACAGTTATGCAGCCATCACCACTATCCAATGTCAGAACATTTTCAACACTCCAAAAAGAAACGCTTTACCCATTAGCGGCTGGTCTCTACCCCTCTACCTGCAACCCCTGAGAACCACAAACTTACTTTCTATTTTTGTGAATTTTCCTAATTTGGAAATTTCTTATAAATGAAATTATACAATATGTGGCCTTTTGTGACTGATGTCTTTCACTTAGCTTAATGTTTCCAAGGCTCATATATATATTTTAGCACATATCAATATTTTATTGCTTTTATGGCTGAGAAATATTCCATTATATAAATATACCACGATTTGTTACTTATTTATCAGTTGATGGACATTTGGGCTCTTTTCTTTTTTTTTGGTTACTGTAAACAATGCTGCTATAAATATTCATGTACAGGTTTTGCCATGGCCATATGTTTTTAATATTCTTGGAGACAGACATAGGATTAGAACTCCTGAGTCATATGATAACTCTATGTTCAACATTTTGGGAAATTGCTATTCTGTTTTCCAAAGTGGTTGCGCCATCTTACAACCCCACGTGCAATGGATAAGGGTTCCAATTTCTCCACATCCTCATTGAGACTTGTCATTGTCTTTTTATTTTAATCATCCTAATGAGGTTGAAGTAGTATCTTATTGTGCTTTTGATTTGCATTTCCTTAATGACTAATGATATTGAGCATCTTTTCATGTGCTTGTTGTTTATTTGTATATCTTTTGGGAGAAAGATGTCTATTCAAATCTTTTGCCCACTGTTTCCTCAATATTTTATTATGGTAAAATACATGTGACATAAAATTTACCATCTTAATCATTTTGAAGTGTGCTTTGGTGGTATTAAGTATACTCGCAATGCTGTGCAACCATCTCCACCATCCGCCTCGGTAACTCTTCATCTTGTAAAACTGAAGCCTTACACTCATTAATCAATAAGTCCCTTTTGCCTCCATCTCTGCAGCTCCTGGCATCTGCTATTCTACTTTGGGTCTCTATGATTTTGACTACGCTAAGTACCTTATATAAGGGAAATCATACATTATTTTCCTTTGTGTAACTAAATTATTTCACTTAGCACAATGTCCTCAAGGTTCATCCATGTCATAGCATGTTTAAGAATTTCCTTCCTTTTTAGGCTGACTAATATTCCATTGTGTATATATATGACATTTTGCTCATCCATTCATCAGTCAATAGACACTGGGGTTGCTTCCACATTTTAGCTATTGTGAATAATACTGCTATGAACATGGGTGTACAAATATCTCTTTGAGACCCTGCTTTCAATTCATTCTGGTATATACCCAGAAGTGGAATAGTTGGATCATATGGTAATTCTATTTTTAATTTTTTGAGGAACTGCCATACTTTTTTCCAAAGTGGCTCTAACATTTTACATTCCCACCAAGAGTGCACAAGAGTCCCAAATTCTCCACACCCTTGCAAACATTTGTTATTCATTTTTTTTCGTAGTAGTTATCCCAATGGACATGAGGTGGTATCTTATGTTTTGATTTGCATTTCCCTAATGATTTGTGATGTTGAACATATTTTCATGTCCTTATTGGCCATTTGTGTATATTCTATGGAGAAATGTCTATTCAAGTCCTTTGCCCATTTTGAATTGGTTTTTTCTGTTGTTATGATTTAGGAGTTCTCTGTATACTGGATATTAATCCCTCATCAGAGATGTGGTTTGCAAATATTTTCTCCCATTCTGTGTGGTACATTTTTAACTCTATTGATAGTGTATTTTTGATGCACAAAATTACTTAATTTCGATGTAGTCCCATTTCTCTGTTTATTCTTTTGTTGCCTGTGCCATTGGTATCATATCCAAGAAATCACTGCCAAATAATATGTCTTAAAGTTTACCCTATGTCTTCTTCTGAGAGAGGTGTAGTTTTAGGTTTTGCATTTGCTTTTGTGATCCATTTTGAGTTAATTTTTGTATGTCATGTTAGGGAACAGTTCACCTTCATTCTCTTGCATGTGGATATCCAATTTTCCCATAACCATTTATTGAAAGGACGGTCCCCATTGAATGGTGTTAGCATCCTTGTTGAAAATTCTTTGACCATATATGTGAGGGTTTATTTATGGACCTTCTATTTTATTACATTAGTCTATATGTCTGTTTTTATGCTAGTATCACACTCTTTTGATTACTGTAGCTTTGTAGTAGGGTATGAGATCAGTGTGAGTTCTCCGGATTTTTTCTTTTTTTGCAAGATTATTTATGCTATTCAGGCTCCCTTGATATTCCGTATAAATTTGAGGATAATATTTTTCTATTGCTGCAAAAAAAATTATTATAATTTAGATAGAGATTACATTGAATCTGTTGATCACTTTGGGTGATACTAACTTCTTAAAACTTCTTAAAAATATTATGCCTTCCAATCCATGGACACAGGCTATGTTTCCATTTATTCATGTCTTGTTTAATTTCTTTTAGAAATGTTTTGAAGTTTTCATGGTGCAAGTCTTTCACCTCCTTGGCTACATTAATTCCTAAGTACTTTATTCTTTCTGATGGCATTTTAAATGAAATTGTTTTTATAATTTTCTTTTCAGGTTGTTTCATTTTTAGGGTATAGAAATGTACCTCATCTTTGTGTGTTCTGTATTCTGATTTTTATTAGCTACAACAATTTTTGTGGAATCTTTAGAGTTTTCCATATATGAGATGATATCATTTGAGAACAGAGAAAGTTTTCTTTTTCCTTTTCCAATTTGGATTTTTAAATTTTATTTTCTTGCCCAATATTCTGGCTAGAGCTTACATACTATGTAGACCTTAAGTACTGTTAACGGGTATCCTTCTTTGGGTCCTGATCTTTAGGGAAAAGCTTTCAGTCCTTCACTATTAAATGCGATGTTTACTGTGGGTTTTCATTTATTTCTTTTATTACAAGGAAATTTCCTTCAATTCCAAGTTTAAGAGTTTTTATCACAAAAACACATTAAATTTTGTCAAATGTTTTTTATTCATCTATTGAGATGATGATGTGGGGAGTTTTTCTTTAGTTTGTTGCTATTGTATACCATATTGATCAATTTTCTTATGTTGAACCAACCTTGCACTCCAGAAATAAATTCTACTTGGTCCTGATATATAATCCTTTTAATATGTTGCTGAATTGGGGTTGCTACTATGCTGTTAAAGATATTTGCATCAATGTTAATAAAAAGGCATTGGTCTGTAGTTCTCTTTTCTTGTGGTATCTTTGGCTTTGGTATCAGGGTAACGTTGTCCTCACTGAATGAGGTTTTTTTTTTATTTTTTTTCATTTCAGGATATTATGGGGGTACAGATATTTAGGTTACGTATGTTGGCCTTGCTCCCCCAGTCCGAGTTTCAAGTAGGTCCATCCCTTGGATGGTGCACATCGTACTCTGTGTGCATATACCCGTGCCCTCCTCCCATCTCCCCACTCCCCGCTGCCCAATATCCAATAGATGTTATTCTCATATGTACACTTATGTGTTGATCAGTTAATACCAATTTGATGGTGAGTACATATGGTGCTTGTTTTTTCATTCTTGGGATACTTCATTAGTAGAATGCATTCCAGCTCTACCCAGGAGAATACAAGAGGTGCTATATCACCATTGTTTCTTAAAGCTGTGTAGTACTCCATGGTATACATATACCACATTTTATTAATCCACTCATGTATTGATGGACACTTGGGTTGTTTCTACATCTTTACAATTGTGAATTGTGCTGCTATAAACATTCGGGTGCAGGTGTCTTTCTTATATCATTTGATCTTTTGGGTAGATGCCCAGTAATGGGATTGCTGGAACAAACAGTAATTCTACTTGTATCTCTTTAAGCTATCTCCGTATTGCTTTCCACCGAGGTTGCACTAGTTTGCAGTCCCACCAGCAGTGCATGAGTGTTCCTATCTCTCCGCATCCATGCCAACATTTATTGTTTTGGGACTTTTTGATAAAGGCCAGTCTCACTGGAGATAAGTGATATCTCATTGTGGTTTTGATTTGCATTTCCCTGATGATTAGAGATGTTGAGCATTTTTCATATGTTTTTGGGCCATTATTCTGTCTTCTTTTGAAAAGTTTCTGTTCATGTCCTTTGCCCACTTTTTGATAGGGTTGTTTGATTTTTTCTTGTTGATTTTCCTGAGTTCGAAGAAGATTCTAGTTATCAGCCCTTTATCAGATTTGTAGCATGCAAAAATTTCTCCCATTCTGTAGGTTGTCTGTTTGCTCTTGTGAGTTTCTTTGGCTGTGCAGAAGCTTTTTAATTTGATCAGGTCCCATTTATTTATTTTGGTTGTTGCTGTGATTGCCTTTGGGGTCTTCTTCATAAATTTTTTGCCTAGGCCAATGTCTAGAAGAGTATTTCCAACATTTTCCTCTAGAATTCTAATAGTTTCAGTCCTTAGGTTTAAATCTCTTACCCTGGGCGAGTTGATTTTTGTGAGAGGTGAAAGGTGTGGATCCTGATTCAGTCTTCTGTATGTGGCTATCCAGTTTTCCCAGCACCATTTATTGAATAAGGATTCTTTTCCCCAGTGTATGTTTTTGTCTGCTTTGTCAAAGATTAGATGGCTATATGAGGATGGTTTTATATCTGGGTTCTCAGTTCTGTTCCACTGGTCAATGGCTCTATTTTTGTGCCAATACCAAGCTTTTTTGATTGCTACAGCCTTATAATAAAGTTTGAAGTCTGGTAAATTGATACTTCCCATTTTGTTTTTATTGCCTAGAATTGTTTTTGCTATGCAGGGTCTTCTCTGGTTCCATACAAAGCCTAAAATTAATTTTTCTACATCTTCGAAGAATGATGTTGGTATTTTAACAGGGATTGCATTGAATCTGTGGATCACTTTGGGTAGTATAGACATTTTAACAATGTTGATTCTGCAGACCCACGAGCTTGATACGGTTTTCCACCTGTTTACGTCCTCTGCTATTTCCTTCCTCAATGTTTCATAGTTCTCCCTGTAGAGGTCTTTTACCTCCTTAGTTAAATATATTACTAGATACTTTATTTTCTTTGTAGCTATTGTGAAGGGAAATGAGTCTTTGCTTTGGTTCTCAGTATGACTGCTGTTGGCGCATATGAAAGCCTCTGATTTGTGTGTATTGATTTTATATCCTGAGACTTTACTGAATTCATTTATCAATTCCAGGAGCCTCTTGGTTGAATCCATGGGGTTTTCTAGATATAATATCATGTCATCAGCAAATAGTGAGAGTTTGATCTCTTCTGTTCCCATTTGTATGCCTTTAATCCCACTCTGTTGCCTGATTGCTGTGGCCAGGACTTCCAGCACTATGTTGAATAGAAGTGGAGCTAGTGGGCAACGTTGTCTGGTTCCAGTTCTAAGTGGTAATGCTTTCAATTTTTCCCCATTCAGTATGATGTTTGCTGTGGGTTTGTCATAAATGGCTTGTATCATTTTTAGGTAAGCCCTGTCTATGCATATTTTATTAAGCATTCTTATCATAAAAGGGTGTTGAACTTTGTCAAATGCTTTTTCTGCATCTATTGAGAGAATCATATGGTTTTTGTTTTTGCTTCTGTTTATGTGGTGAATTACGTTTATAGATTTGCGTGTGTTGAACCATCTCTGCATCTCTGGGATGAAGCCCACTTGGTCATGATGGATTATTTTCTTAATAAGCACCTGGATTCGGTTAGCTAGAATTTTGTTGAGAATTTTTGCATCTATATTCATAAGGGATATTGGTCTGTAGTTTTCCATTTTTGTTGCATCCTTTCCTGGTTTTGGTATGAGGGTTATGTTGGCTTCATAAAATGTGTTGGGGAGGAATCCATCCTTCTCGATGCTGTGGAATAATATCTGCAGGATGGGCACCAGTTCTTCTTTGTAGGTGTGGTAAAATTCGGGTGTGAAACCATCTGGTCCGGGACTTTTCTGTTTTGGGATGTTTTTTATTGCTGTTTCAATTTCAGTCCTTGATATTGGTCTGTTCAGGAATTCTATTTCATCCTGGTTGAGCCTAGGGAGGCTGTGTGTTTCTAAAAATTTGTCCATTTCCTGCACATTTTCCAGTTTGTGTGTATAAAGGTTTTTGTAATATTCATAAATTATATCTTGAATCTCCATGGCATCGGTTGTAACTTCTCCTTTTTTCTTCCTGATGGAGCTTATTAGGGATTTTTCTTTTCTGTTTTTCATTAACTTAGCCAAAGGTGTATCAATTTTGTTTATTTTTTCAAAGAACCAACTTTTTGTTTTAATAATCTTCCGTATAGTTTCCCTGTTGTCAATTTCATTTAGTTCTGATTTGATCTTAATAATTTCCCTTCTGCTGGGTTTGGGGTTGGTCTGTTCTTCTTTTTCCAGTTCTTTGAGTCAATTCATTAGGTTGTCTATTTGTGATCTTTTTGACTTTTGGATATAGGCATTTATGGAAATAAACTTTCCTCTCAGGACTACTTTGGCTGTGTCCCACAGATTTTGATAACTTGTGTCACCTTTGTCATTTAGTTCAAAGAATCTTTTGATTTCCATCTTTACTGCCTCGTTTATGAAGGAATCATTCAGCAGAAATTGTTTAACTTCCATGACTTTGTGTAGAGATGAGAGTTTCTGTTGGAGTTGATTTCTGTTTTTATTCCACTGTGATCTGAGAAGATGCATGGTATGATTTCTATTTTTTTAAATTTTTTGAGACATGCATTGTGTCCTACAATATGGTCAGTCTTAGAGAATGTCCCATGAGCTGATGAGAAGAATGTATATTCAGTGGTTTTTGGGTAGAATGTCCTGTAAATGTCAGTCAGGCCCATTTGTTCTAGAGTTCTGTTTAAGTCCATAATTTCTTTGGTAATTTTCTGATTGGAGGATCTGTCCTGTGCTGTCAGTGGGGTGTTGAAATCTCCGACTATTATGGTGTTGCTGTCTATCAATTTGTTTAGATCATGTAGAGTTTGCTTTATGAATCTGGGTGCACCTAAGTTGGGTGCATACATATTTAGAATTGTTATGTCTTCTTGTTGAACTGTACCCTTCACCGTTATATAGTGGCCCCCTTTGTCTTTCATTACTTTTGTTGATTTAAAAATTAAGTTATCTGAGATCAAAACTGCCACACTAGCCTTCTTTTGGCTTCCATTTGCTTGAAATTTTGATTTTAACTCCTTTACCTTGAGTCTAAATGCATCCTTGGAGATTAGATGCATTTCCTGGAGACAGCAGATGCTTGGTTTATTCATTTATTTATTTTTTTATCCATTCGGCCAGCCTATGTCTCTTGAGAGGGGAGTTCAAGCCATTCGCATTTATTGAGAGAACTGATAAGTGGGGTGAATTACTGTTCATTCTGTTGGGTTGCATTTTGTTGCTTTGTTTTCTCTCTTGAGCCATTGTGGAATCTAGCCTTTGATCTTTAACTTTTGAGTGGTTTTACATTTGAGAGCATCTATTGTGCTGATCCTTGTGTAATTCTGTTTTGAGTATTTCTTGGAGGGCCGGTCTTGTCTTGGTGAATTCCCTCAGTCTTTGCTTATCTGAGAATGTCTTTATTTCTCCTTCATATATGAAACTTAGTTTTGCAGGGTACAAGATTCTAAGCTGGGCATTACTCTGTTTCAGAAGAGTGAGAATGGGGCCCCAGTCTCTTCTTACTTGCAGTATTTCAGTTGAGAAATCTGGAGTTATTCTGATGGACTTTCCTTCGTATGTTACTTGTTTCTTTCACTTTACAGTTCGTAGAAGGGCCTCTTTAGTGGACATTTTGGTCAATCTGATGACTGCATGACGTGATGTCTTCCTATTTGCATTGAATCGTCCATTGAGTTTCTTGTACCTGTATATCTAGATTTTTTGCAAGGCCTGGGAAATTCTCCTCTATTAATTCTTCAGATAGCTTATCCAGCCCTTGAGGGTTTTCTCTTTCACCTTCTGGAATCCCTGTCACCCTCAGGTTCGGTTTTTTCACATAATCCCACATTTCTTGTAGGCTTATTTCTTTTCTCTTAATTTTCTGCTCGATCTCTGTGACTGACTTATTTAATTGGAAGAAGTTGTCTTCAATCTCTGAGATTCTTTCTTCTGTTTGATCTACCCTGTTCTTGAGGCTTTCCACTGTGTTTTGTAGTTCCCTGAATAAGTCCTTCATTTCCAGGAGATCAGTTTGATTTTTCTTTAATATTTCTATGTCTTTAGTGAATTTTTCTTCCAAGTCCTTGACATTTTTGTGGTTTCTTTGTGTTGGTTATCCATTTTTTCTTGCATATCATTGAGTTTTCTTACAATCCATGTTTGAAATTCTTCTGTCATTTTAGTAACCTGAGTTTGGTTAATGTCAATTGCTAGGGAGCTGTTGCTCCTATTCGGGGCTGTGCTTTCTGTTTGATATTTTATACTTCCAGAGTTCTTTTGCTGGTTCCTTCCCATCTGGATCAGTTAGTTGTTCCTTCTTGCCTTTAGATTTTCATTTGGATAATGACACGCCCTGTTTAGTCTCTGAGCCAGTAGGTAGTGTTTGTGGGTGAGATTCGACCACACCCTTTATGATGAATCAGCAGATGCAGTAAAAGGGAATGTAGAATGACCTCCCTGTCAGTAGGTGGCACTTGCTGGGAGGAGTGAGCTGCAGTGCTGTTGGGTCCTGTAGCCAGCTCTTTTTCCTCTGGAGAGGCCCTCTTGTGCCTCAGGTGGTGGGTGGGGCCCTGGGACTTCCAGGTGTGTCCTTATTCTCCACCTCAGTGGGGGCAGGTCCAGGAGTGAGTCTGGGTGGGGCTGGGTTGGGTAAGCCTGCCCTCAGGCTCTGCAACTACTATTAGCAGGGCTCAAATTTCTGTTCTTTGCTTCTGTGCAAAGCTGCTGGGAGGGGCTGAAATGACTCCACTCAGCTGAAAGTCTGGGATTGGGGGATGGGGCTATCTGAGACCCGCACTCTGGAGCAGGTCTTGCTCCCCTCCACCCTCCCCCTCGCCGTGGCCTCTCCCAGGCCTCTGCCAGCAAGCAGGACCTCAGGCTGATGGATCTCCCCTGGCTGTTATGTGGACCGGGTGGTTCCCTACCAAGGATCACAGCCTGAGCTGGGTGCACAGCCCTCTTTTGGGAGGAGGGTTGCCTCTCAGGCATGCTGATCTGCCCCTGAAGGTGCACACTCCTCAGTAGGCTCTTTCACAGATCTCTCTTCTGTGCCCTGGGGCAGTGTAATCGTGACCTGGGTGTACAGGGTCTGGTCTGCAGGCCTGTCCCCTGGGCCCTGGAGATCAATCCCTGACCCTGTCAGGGGGAGGGGTGCTGGTCTTGAATCACCTACAGGGTGCCCAAGCTGGATCTATTTCACTCCACCTCGGGATTTGCCCCATTCTCCTGGAGTCCCCAGGCAAGGAGCACCTGGGAGGGCTGGCGGGTAGGAAGCTCGCAGTCTGAGTACCCCTCAGTCTTCCATAGGGCCCCAAAAGGAAAGGTCCTATTCCTTGGAGATGCCTCTGTGTGATGGCTAAATTGTCTCTCTGGGCACCCACAGGTAGGGAAGGGAAAGGAGAGAATGGGGTAACATGGCATCTGCTGATAGGCTCGGGTCTGCATGCAACGAGGTGCCCCAAGGGAGCTGGGAGCCCGGCGCTGTGTCCGCAAGAGGCCACCATTCACTGGTGGCAGCCGTCTCTGTGCTGGTGATGGCAGGTCTCTCCAACCACTCAGGAGGCCACCAACAGTCCAAGATGCAAGGGAGGGGAAAGTTATCTGCTCCACCTACTCTTGTTGCTGGTCTCCAAGCCTTTTGGGGACCTTTCTCCTTCCAGTTCTCCTCTGCGACGTCTTCCCATGGAGTCTCCTGTAGTTTCAGGCACCCTTCCTTCCGACCCTCACCCGATCTATGTTTTTCTGCTAGTTTATTTTTTTCACTTTCTTCTAAAATCTGTCTTTTTTGCAGAAACACTCTGACTGGCAGCTTTTCTCATCCACCATCTTGGCTCCTCCCCACTGAATGAGTTTTAAAGTGTTCCCTCCTATTCAATTTTTTGGGAAAGTTTCATAAAGATTGGCTTATTGTGTTGTACGAGTTCTTTATTTCCTTTTTCACTTTCTACCTGGTTGTTCTATTAAGTACTAAGAGTGGGGGATTGAAGTCTCCAATATTATTGTAAAAGTATTTATTTTTTCTGTCAGTTCTGTCAGTTTTGCTTTATATATTTGGGTGGTTTGCCATTAGGTATTTAAATGTTTATAATTGTTATATCTTTTTGCAATACTGAATATTTTATTAACATACAGTGTCTTTCTTTGTCTCTTATTATCTTTTTTTTACTTAAAGCCTATTTGCCTTATATTGTAACAGGCACCCTGCTGTATTTTTGTACTATTTGCATGGATTATCTTTTTCCATCTTTCACTTTCAATCTACTTGTGTCTTTACATCTAAAGTGAATCTCATACAGACAGAGTACATTTGGATACTTTTTAAAATCTATTCTACCAATCTCAGTGTTTTGATGAAAGAGTGTATTTCATTTACATTTAAAGTAATTACTATTAATATTTAGGAAGGACTTATTTATGTAATTTTGCTATTTGTTTTCTATATGCCTGATAGTTTTTTTTGCCTATCATTTTCTGCATTACTGTCTTCTTGTGTATTTAGTTGACTTTTTTGTAATGAAATATTAAATTTCTTTGTAGTTTCCTGTCGCTCCATGAATTAATATTAAATGTGTTTGGGGACAGGATGTGTCTTAGGAGTTTTGCAGAGCTTTGCCCTGAAGGAATATGTGAACGTGTCGGTTTGCATTTCAAATGCTGTTACACACGGAAGGGCGTCTCTGAAAGACAGTAGCGGCTGTATCCCACAAGGCGCCGCGTTTCTCAGACCTGAGGGTTTGGATTTGCTTTGTAAAGCACAAGTGAATCTGTTAAAAACTACGGGCTGAGAGCTGACAATGGAGTGCCCTCCGGAACAGACAGCTTCC
>RJWJ010007161.1:0-58813 GCA_004363605.1 Indri indri | reverse complement strand
TCCTTCCAGCCAGACAGGGCTCTGTGCTGTGGACTCGTAGGTTCTACTCACTTATTCCCCTCTGTTTCCACTCTTCCTCCAAGCTGAAATGTCTCCCACTCTCCTCTCTCTGCCCAACCTCAAATGTTCCCCATCCTCTAGGCCTTTGTTCAAGGCATTCTGTTTATCTGGTATGCTGTCAGCCTCCTCCTACCCCTTGGAGGCCCCTCTGGTGTGAATACCTCTCCTTGCCTGGACCCGCCTGCAGAAGGCCCAGTGACCTCACTGCTCCTGTGATCATGAGGACGACAGGCTATCTGGATCTAACACACACTGCCTGCCTTGTGAGTTAATGTTTAGGTCCCCACCAACAGTGGATGCTCTTAGAGGACAGGCCAAGGCTGGGGCTTATTCCCTGTTCATAATGTATGCTTGACACGTGACTTTTTTCCAAACTTTAAAAGCAAGGAGTTGTCTAGGAGGTGGTCCTGGTTTTGATGACTTTAATTGAAACATCATTTGCTTTACTAAATGGCTGTGTATATGATTCATAACTCCTGTGACAATTCCTGCATCAGTTCCTCTCTTTTTCTTCTCTCCCTCCACCCACTCTCCCACCCCCAGTTTTTTGGCTTAGTGTTTGTGGTGGGCTAAATGATTCCTATTTTTCAGGCCAAGGTAGCATTTTCTAAAATAACACAAAAGCCAGCTCCATCCTCTAGAATTTCTTTCAGCTCTTATATTCTCCAAGCCCAGGAAATACACAGAGAGGTTGCTAGCAAGTAGAGAGACTTTTCAGTTAAGCATCCACAAATTAGAAATAAGAGTCTATGGAAAAAGATTGGTTCTGGAAGGCTCAGAAGAACTCTTAGAGAATCTGCTAAATAATATTTTTGTCTGCTGTTTGTAAATGTGACTCGCTTTGAAACCATCTGTCATGCAGTCCTTTGGAGAGAGCTGAGAAGTATTTAAATCTGTGAAAATGAGTATATTTTTGTATCCACCAAAGCAATGTTTTAATGGGTCCCTGCTGCATGTCGTCCAGTGCATTCTTTGAAATGTGATTTTATCCAATTGTCTAGTAAGATTTAAAATGGAATTCAAAGAGGGGACGTGGCGGTGCACGGAGAGGCTGCAGTACAGTTCGTTGTGCAGTGTGTCTTCTCGGCTTGAACAGAGGGGCTGCAAGCCAGGTGGCAGAGCAGTGTTTATTCCGGGCTGTGGGGTGGGGTCGGAGCTTTTGCTGCTGCTCCCTCAGTTTAGAGAAGCAGCCATTCTTCAGGTGGGAGGAGGACCTAGGCCAGCTGCTCCTTATTTCCTATTAAAGAGCTAGCTTTGTGCAGCCAGAATTGGGCATTGCTGACAGCTCAGCAGTTCACCATTTATAACATTTCTGTTTTCACTGCTGCCCTCCATCCCTATGGGTAATATCACCGACTTAGCAGTGCCCAAGACGTCTAAATTACTGGCAGCAGCAGCATCTGTTACAGTAAGAAATTTGAAAATCGTCGAAAAGGCTTCCTCATGTTCCGTGGACAAGGTAGACTCAAGGAAAAACTCCTTTCTCCAAACACCGGTAAGACTAATTACTGGTGTTGCCCACATGCTGTTGTGGATCATCAGGCATCTCTTGTGGGACGTGTTTTGTCTGTCCAGTAAAATGGTAAGTCTTTTGTGGGCCGGGATCACGTCCAGTGCAAAAATCAAGTGTCAGAGCTAGAAGGAGCTCCAGAGCTGAAATACAAGAGATGAGAAAATTGGGGACAAGAAAGTGGTAAGTGGCAGAGCTAGGGCTCAGTCAGAAGCCTCTGGACTTATAGCCCAGTGGTTTTTTACCACACTGTTCTCCAAAATCTGCCACTGACAGACTACTCAACTGCTGCCCTACAGAAGGAAACAGGGTAGGATCTTTGCTTTGCTCATAATACCCAGACACAGTCCATGATAAAGTATGTCAATATCCAAAAGAATTGAAAATTGGTACTCAAACAAATACATGTGCACACATGTTCACAACAGCATTATTTTACAACAACCAAAAGATGGAAATAGCCCAAATGTCCATCAATGGATGACTAGATAAACAAAGTGTGGTATATCCATACAATGGAATAGTATTTAGCCATAAAAAATAATGAAGTATTGATACATCCTACAACATGGATGAACTCCCAAAACATTACGCTAAATGAAAGAAGCCAGACACAAAAATTCACATATTTATGGTACCATGTATATGGAATGTCCAGAGTAGGTAAATTGATAGAGACAGGAAGTAGATTAGAGGTTACCAAGTGCTGGTAGGAGGGGGAAATGGGGAGTCATTGCTTAATGAGTACAAAGCTTTTGTTTGGGGTGATGAGAAAGTTTTGGAACTAATTAGAGGTAGTAATTGCACAACATTGTAAATGCACTAAAAGCCCCTCAACTGTTCACTTTAAAATGGTTGCTTTTATATTAATTTCACCTTAAAAAAGAATGAAAACATTTTGCCACGTTAGCTCATGGGTCTAGGCCGTGATTGACTGCTGGTTGCCACAAAACCAAACAGGGTCTTACTGGACTGCAAACTGTTGTCTAGCAAGCATGGTGGGCAGAGCACAGGTTTTAATTTCAGAACTGGGTACAACTCTCAGCTCTGACGCTGACCATCTGGGTGCCCGTGGGCAAGTCACTTAGTCTCCCTCATCCTCAGTTTCCTTCTCTATGAAACTGGGCTGACTTTTGAACCTACTCATGGGGTTGCCACAAAGATTAAATAACACATAGCAAGTGCTTAAAAGGTGATACAAAATATTTTTAGGGAGATGCATAGATGACTAGAGCTTGATAAAGAACAGGGTCTGGTAACAACTACTTACACCAGCCTGAAAGAAACAACAAAGGATTCGAGCCAGTATTGGGCCTTAAAAATGCTAACAGTATTCACTTTAGAGTAGAGGACTATCTCAACCAGTTACCTTTAAGCAGTCTGACAGCCAGGCACCCAGCTTCTCCGGACTAGTAAAGATGGGCCATCCCCCCAACAGAATCTGTAGCTGTTACCCCTGACTTTCCTCACTAGTTCTCGACAAAGTTTTATACTTATCTAATTTCTACCTGGTTCTACACTCCTGGCTCTGTAGCTGGGAATGCTATATACAGTCATTCTCATTCTTGATCCTCAGCTCTTCCTCCGGGACTGAATTGCATTCACTCTGCCAGCTTTTCTACATCTGCACATCCTGCTCAGGCCTTGATAACTCAACACCGAGTTCTAATCACCACACATACCCATGCCCCCCGATGGGCCCCGAGATGATGGATTTGGAGAGTAGCTGCTTGGGAAATGTTTGAGAACAATGCAAGAAGAAGGAAGACTTTTGTTCAAGTGAGTTGAGATATGATGTAAGTAGAAGACAGGGAACATTAGGCAGGTAAGAAAAAAGCAAGTAAGAAAAATGAGAGCTTCTCTTCACCAGGACAGTGGTATTCATTAAAGAAAAAGGAAATATACATAGCCTTAGATGGTAAAAGGCACATATATTTACTGTAAAATACAGAAAAGTCCCCCAATAATATAAATAATAAATTCTATTATTAATAAATCATATAATTATATTTGTATGTGTGTATATACCACCCCTAACCCTTCCACTCAAAAAAATCATAGTTGTGGTTTGTTGTACCCCGATTCGTACTTAACATGCATACAATAACATGCATAAATCTGAAGTGATGAATTTTTACATATGTATACACCCACATAACCACCACCTGAATCAAGACACAGAACATTTCTAGTACCCCAGAAGGTTTTCTTGCATTCCTTTTTTCAAAGTAACTAAAATATTGACGAAAACCAGCACATTTTTAAAATCCTATCATTTGTACACATTTATTAAAGGCAGGCAGACTCATATGAACTCATACTTTAAAAGAAATAAAGTTAGGAGTCATAGAAATTAGAATAGATTGTTTCAAATTGGACATTTGACTTACGAAAACAAATTTTTCTTGACACAGTTTGTAGCTTCCCCCTTTCCTTGACCCTGGGAAGTCGAGGGGAAAAAAGCAGGGTTCTCTTGGAGGTGGTAGAATTGGAGGAGCAGGGAAGAGCCCCTTCTTCATTCTTGCCAATTTTTGTACATCTTCCTCCCTTCCCCCCAAGCCTCATGCATGCTGGAGTAAGGCACCACAGACTCTGAGAATTATTAAGAAAATGCCGGTTAGAATTAGCATCCAAAGTCAGTGTGAGTGAGGGAAGCTTGCATATGTTAGCAGAGAAGGACATGGGAAAAGCCAACCCCCCCGTGCTGCGTGTGCAGCCTGGATTCAGCTACACGCTTGGAATGTCTGTCCAGGTTTCATAGTTTCCTTGCTCATTTGAATGCGTTATTGTTATAGCAGCAGTAGCAGCAGCAGTTCCGCAGACATTGCTCATCAGTGGTTAGAAAATGACAAATGTCAAACTATGTCTGACCCTCTCTGCAACTCTTTTTATCTGTGGTATCTCTTTGGAATAAAAATGCCTGCTCCCTGCTGGGTCTTCTTAAAAATGCATATTGTCTCTTCACATAAAGGCAAGGATGATGGTGCTACGGAAAAATAAGAAGAAACAGAAGAAGAGGAGGATAAGAAAAAAGAAGAAAAGGAATGTTATTCCAGCCTCTCAGGTTTGAAGTGCAAGTCCAAAAACCTGTTGGGCTAAATTAGTGCTTCACTAAGAACTTTTTTTATATCCATTTAAAACATTCTGTTGCTTTCTAACTGGGTCTTGCTTTTGTAGCTCTGCTTTCCTGATCCTCACTGAAGAGGAACAGGTTTCATAAAGTTCAGGGCCAGAGTTGGGGGAGGGTGTCCTTCAGCTCCTTGGAGCCCTGAGAGAGTGAAGCTCACACCAGACAGCTTGTCTGTTTTTGCAAAGGAGGTAGAGAATGAATACAAAATACAACGTGCGGTACCACATGTCCCCAGGCATCCTTTGCAATCTTGAGCCACAATGTGCCTGATACCTAAGAAGCCCTTATTCTCAGATGCAATCCCACGTAGAAGAAGCAAGGTCGGAAAACGCTGTTACTATTGCAGCTGCTCTAGTCACATCCTGTGCTTTGCCTCTGACAGTTTTTCACAGGCTTGAAATTTCGAACAAAAAAAGAAAAGGTCAAGTTTGAGGTGGATTGACTAGATGAATGCCAAGGTCCCTTCCAGATCTCATATTCCCATAGCCTCTGTTCGAACAATGCCTCCGCCCAGTTGCTTTTTGCCTGTGTGATTTTCTCATCAGCCGGGTGAGATGTAGAAGAGTAATATAAACATGTTTGAAAAATGAATGTTCCAGAAGTGCCTTCACAATCTAAATGCCAATTCAAAGTGTAAGTGTTTTTATTTAATCGAAAGGATATGAAGAAATTATTTTCTTTCTATGAATGAACCATTTATGTCCGGTGGGCAAATTAGAGAAGGAATTCTCTCCCAATTACATTGAAATGTACATTTTACATCTAAAGCTGTAGATCAAATCATGTGCAACAAGCTAGAGTAATGAATATCTATGGCAACCGTTTTCCCATCACGTGGAAAGCGTACTCACTGAAAAGTGGGCTCTTTTTTTCAGTAATTAGAAATACTCTTTATAAATCAGAGTATACATCAAAGCTTAGGTGCAGCGAACACTAACCAGTTTTCTTCCTCTAGTGCCTTTGGTCTTTTTTCTCCTATGAGCGTGGGGCATGAGATGTACTTTTTACAAAAGCTACATACTTTGTGCAACCTTTGCCCCACTAGTACGTATAAGAAAATATCAATACCAGTAGATATATGGCTATTGCAAAGAATGGCCATGTTACTCTTTGGGCCTCAGTTATCTCATCAGGAAAATGGGTAAAATAAGAAACACCTTCCCTGGAGTGAGAGGGCCACATTGCATGAGAGTCATTTAGATCACTTTCTGTTCTACAACTCCATAATTCAATGCTAATTATGGGCCAATGCAGATGTAACTGATGTACCCTGATAGAAAATTATTCGACCAACATGCTATCATACTAAATAGCATTCCAGTGCTGGCAGGGCTGGGTCTGAGCAAACTGTGGAGTAGGTGGAATTTGTAACAACCATAATCCATAATAACAATAATAGTAGGTGCTATTTATTTATTGAGCCCCTACTTTTAGGACCCATGAGAGAACAGATTTTATTTTATTCATCACTGTATCTCCAAAGCCTAAAAGAGTGTGGATCCTCAACAAATACTTGTTGAATGAAGGAATGAGTAATGGGTAAATAAATGAATGCTTTGTACCTGGCAGTGTGCTAACTGCTTTCCGATGGCTTTAAGGCATATGTATTTCCTATTCCATGCCTGGTGCAGGGGGCACAAAAATGAATTAGACATGGTCTGGGGATGCTTTTCACATATTTCGTTTTTTAATCCTCACAGTGTAGGTGTGACACACGAGAAAAATGAGGCTCAGAGAGGATAAGTTACTAATCTAAGGACGCACAGACAGTAAATGGCAGAACCAGGATTCAACTCTCAGTCTGCCTGGCCCCACAGCCGCTTTCACTGGGTAACACTGCCTTTCTTCTTTATTTTATTTACTTATTTTTTGCTCTTCACACCACCTTCTTGGATGAAGAAATGCTGGGCCTTCGTCACTTTGTCAAGCAGACTGCAATGGCCTCGCTTGCCTCCTTTCAGTCTATCCTATGCCGCCCCATTTCCACAGATCATTCTTTTCGATGTACTACTTTTGTCTTCCCACTCTCTGCTTATAAACCTTCAGGGTTGATAGGATCAAGATGGCACTGTGACCCCAAGTTAATGTGCCCCCATTATCTGGCACCTTATTTCATGATAGTCTCCTGGACTGAACCTGTACTCAGTCAAGATAATGTCTTCGTCGGGGGGGAGGCGGGGGCAAGGGCAACATACGTAACCTAAACATCTGTACCCCCATAATATGCTGAAATAAAAAAAAAATAATGTCTTCGTTGGCCTCTGCTGGCCTCCACATCCTCACCCTGTCTCTATGCCTAGGTGACTCCTCCCCCATCCTGCACAGCCTAAAGGAGGTCCCACCTTCTCCACTCCTTCAATCCCCAGCTTCGGGCTGTCTTCAAAGATTTCCTGGGCAAGTTTTGGGCTTATGGTATAATGAAAAGTGGCTGTGTCACTGAACTAGGACTCAGAGGGCCTCGATTTAAATTTCTGAGTTTCCTCCTCCATAAATTAGGGAAAATCATGCATATTTCACAGATGAAACATGCAAAGGCAATTCCTAAACTCTACAGTACTAAACAAATACCAGTTATTCTTGTGATATTGCCTTCCTACAGAAGACCTTTTAACCAAGGAATGTGATGCTTGCAAATGATGCTATAGGAAGATTGATTTGGGGACCATCCCTGGGTAGATGGGTGGAGAGCAGGGCTTGGAAGCCAGAAGACCTGCTTAAAGGTTGGCTCTACGGTACAGACAAGAGGTAATGGAACCTGGATAGGGGTTGATGGCTGTGGGATGGAAAGAAGGATGCAACAGATCCAAGAGATGAGTGAAGAGAGAGAGAGTGAGGTAACTATGGCACTGAGAGAACAGCGGCCAACACTGGCACAGACAGGAAAGTAGGATGCTGGAGACCTGGAGCTGGTGGGTAAATCTGTAAATACGGTTGAGCTCTCTGAGGTAGGAAAGATAAGGCAGATTTCAGGCAGTATGAATACTTCAGAATACTGAAGGGAGATATCGAATTGGGAGACAGGAACAGACTACACACATCAACTCCTTCGAGGTGGCTGATCCTTTAATTGCTGGTACTTCTATAACAATTCCGAGAGGGACCAAGAGGAGACCAACCACCATGAAACAAAGAGCAAATTGGGATAACTGTCCTGGGAGTCATGCATTGCCTTGTATCATCTTTGCCAGCGTCTTTCTCCTTGTAGACATGGGTCCTACCCCTCCATGCAGGGTATCAGATCCTCAAAGGCCTCTGGTCTTTCAAGTTTCTGGAGCCTTCACAGAATCAACCTTTGCACAGAGCCAAGAGTCAGAAGATACCACTTGCTTGAAAAGGAGAGGCATGGGGTGAGGGAGGAAAGCTATAGGCTGAAATCTGGATTGAAGACAGGCTGAGTTTGTCCAACAAACTTTTAAGAGTTTTGAAGTAGTTGCTAACATTTAAAAATCAGGAGATTTCAGATACAAATATATAGGTCTTTTATTCCCCTGGGAAACTGCCCATCTGGTAAACCTGTACTCTTGCAGGCAATAGGCACGCAAATAAAAATAAATCCTAGAAAAGCTCTTGGAGGCTGGCAGTGGAGGAACCCTCAAAGAAAGTATGGCCTCTGCTAAGGAGCAAGCGTGGTAATCATCTTGTAGAGACAGTGCTCCAGAGGCCTAGAAGCAGGAGCCACCAGCTCTGCTCGGAGGAACCCAGGAAGGCTTTCCAGAAAAGGTGACATTCCAGCTGAATCTTGAAGGATGAGTATGGAAGAATTGTCCAAGAAACAGAGGGGAATGAAAGGGTATTCCTAGAAGGTGCAGGGTAAGGGTACAGGAATCCGTGGCGTGATAGAGAAGGATGACATGTTCTTGTTGGGCCAGAGTACAGGATACAGGGTAAGGAAGGGCCAGTAAGAAAGCTGGTAAAGTAGTCTACAGCCCTGTAGCAAAGATTCAGATCTACTGAATACCTTGGGAATTGATCCAGAAAGCAATGGGGTGCCACAGGGGAGGGTGGCAGGGTTAAGTAGGGAAAGGACACTGTCCAGATGTTGTCAAAGGCTCACTCTGGTGGCTGCGTGCGGGATGGGCTGACTAGGGGGAAAGACTGGAGGGCTACAAGCCAACAGCTTATCCTAAAGGAGGAAGCCACTTCCTACTTCCCATCCTTGCATTTGGCAATAGAAGGGTAGCTCCCCAGCAGGCTAGGAGAAGTGCTCCCAAAGCTGAGAAAGTGGACCTGACTCTGCCAGTTCTCTTGGCTTGGTGGATAGCAGCATACAAGAACATTTTTGTTGTCTCTGTTTACCAGCAAATGCACCTTTCCCCCCAGGGCCACCTCAGGAGAAACCCCTCACCTGGGGGTTGCACATTCACTGCTGACCCTAAAACAGACCCAGAGCACTGTGTTTTTCCGGCCAAAAAAATAGCAAGGGATTTAGTCAAAGGCCTTAGATTTCAGCCTTGTTCCAGCCACCCAATAGCTCTGTGGCTGTGGATAAACCACATAAGCTTGTTGAGATTTAGTTTGCTTATCAATTAAAAAAAATACCAAAATTTTCTAAAGTACGAGAGTGTACCTGGAAGCGCTTCACAAGCTGTAAAGTACTATATGACCAAAATCTGGTATATTTGTACAATGGATTATTATTCAGCCATAAAAAGGAATGAAGTATGAATATATGCTACCATATGGAGGGACCTTGAAAACATGATTCTAAGTGAAAGAAGCCAGACACAAGGGCCCCATATTATATGATTTCATTTATATGAAATGTCCAGAATAGGCAAATCTATAGCAACAGAAAGCAGATTAGTAGTTTCTGGGGACCGGAGGGAGAAAGGAATGGACTTTGTGTGCTTAATGGGTACGTGGTTTCGTTTTGGGGTGATGAAAATGTTCTGGAACTAATAGATAGTGGTGGTGGTTGTACATTATGATTGTGCTAAATGTCACTGAATTGTACATTTTTAAATGGTTAAAATAGTAAATTTTATGTGTGTATACATTTTATCATAATTTTTAAAATGCCAAAAGAATGTTACATGAGGGTTAATCAATCAGCCTGAGAAGTCATTGATTCTTGCATTCTATTATACATGTAAAATCCAATCCATTTTTTGGCATTCAGAGAACTTATAAGGAGTAGGTGCATCTCTAGGAAGAAGCCTGTTTCTAAGAGAACTAGGATGGGGGTGGGGGGAGGGAAGAAGGAGCTTTGGCCCATGTGAAAAGCTTCCCTTCTGGATGGTATTTGTTTCGTAGATTGCCAGTTGTTCACTCTGTTTGTATTTAAATGAAAGGAGGCTTTGAAGTGGGAGCCGCCTCTGAACAGGGCTTGGGGTTCCTGCCTCCCATGGTAAAAGTTCAGACTTGTCCAGATCCGTTTGTAGCCAGAGGTTACTGTTTCTGGTGGAAAAGGCTCAAGTTTTGGTTAATAATACAT
Source organism: Indri indri (assembly GCA_004363605.1). Classification (NCBI taxonomy): domain Eukaryota; kingdom Metazoa; phylum Chordata; class Mammalia; order Primates; family Indriidae; genus Indri; species Indri indri. The sequence continues at coordinate 48,679 of RJWJ010007161.1, read as the reverse complement.
TAAGGGGAAGAGCAGGAGTAAATTGGGGGTAAAGGAATGAGTTCCTCCTGGACTTGGTGTGAGAAGCAGCTTTCTGATTTGGCCTTCAGAGTTCAGGAGTCTCATTTTCTCTCTATGGTCACTACATTTCATTTTATTATTAATGGTGGTTGCATCTCATATCATATGCTCCTTGGTGAAGAACATCTTTAAGTAAATGCATCAATCAATGAAAGTTTAAAGTTTAAATGAAAGTTTAAAGCCCTAGCAATGCCTTGAGGACCTGATGGTTATCAGTTTAAGGAAAACCTGGACTATTTGAAAGTCCCTTGAAAATGGCAGGAAATTCAATTGTAGTTGAGTTTGCATATTTAGAAAAACTGCTCTCCTAGTTTCAGAGTTAAATGTTCTGCCAACCCACAGAAATTGCAAGTCCCAGTTATAGACAGGTCACAATCTGTCAGTTTATGCTGATGGTCTCCAAGAGAGTTAATAAAATGTAGAAGAGTCTGCAGTGGGCATAAAAACAACAGCTCCTCATAAGCAACCATGTCAACGTGGTTTACAAACAACAGTGGAGAAAGTCTCAACAAACTCTCTGAGGGCGATAATTGTAATGATGGTTCATATCTTCACCCTATGTAATTTTATGGGAATTGAGAGTCTAGCCAAACAATAAGTTCCAGCCCTTTTTATCTGCCCAGTTCCCAGCACACTCCCGAGGTGAGGTGTCTGAGGCACTTCTCACCCTAACCTCTTAAAGCAGATTGTAACAATAACAACAGTAATGACAAGTTCTCAATCTGCACAGTTCCCTTCATTAAAGGAGCACCCAGAGCTTCAAAAAACACTCGTTAATGGAATCTGACAAAGCTTGGAAGGTGGGAAGACTCGCCCATTCCCAGTTCTCTGGTGGCTAAGTGGAGACTGATTCCTAGAGGGGTGTCAGTCTCTCTCAAGAGGCTTGAAGGGGGTGGGGGAGTTGGGGGTCCTGGTCTACCATTATTCCATGTGACTCGGGAGTCCACAGTCCTGGGTTCTGTCCCCACCCCCAGTGTTCTATTAGCAAGTCGCTTCCCTTGTCTGGTCCTCAGTTTCCCTACCTGCAGAAGGAGGCGTTGGGCCAGATCATCTCCAAGATCTCCTAAGTCAACCCTGACTTTGCCCCATCGTCTGGAGGGTTCTCTCTCTTCAGGGTTCCGTAGGACTAGTTGTAGAACGGGGCGGGGCGGGGGGGATTAGAGTGTTGCGGTGGCGGGAAGAGAATGCCAGGGTCCTGGACAAGTTGGTGCTTCACGAGCACCATTTGATGGGGAACAGGTCTGGGGAGGCCAGGTGAGGCTCTAGGGTGAGCTCTGAGCCCCAAGTCCGCCTAGGGGATGCAGGGAAACAATGCGACTAACGTGGGGGCCTTCCCGGCGGGCAGTTAAGGGCATCCCTGGGTGCCGGAAGGCTGAGGGGAGGCGGGTATCACGGCGGGAGGGCTCTGCGTGGCTTTGGCCCGCGGGCAGCAGGTCAGGTGGCCCCGTGCAGAAGGCCTAAGGCTCAGACGTGTGCTTTGGGACAAGTCCCAGGCCGCCAGGTTCCCGGGGACTTGGCCCCTTCAGCCGGTAGTAGCTGGCTTTTCCTCCATAGGTGGGGGGCGGCGGGCAGGCTCCCCGCCTCCGAGGAGGAGGGGAGGAAGGAGGAGCCCGGCGGGGCGTGTCTCGCGAGGGAGCGCAGCGCGCCCGGCGCGGCCCCCTAGGAAGTGGATTTGGCCGCTCCGGATCCAACCCCGCTTCCAGGTTTTCTCCCGGCCCGGCCCAGCGTGCTCCCGCCTGTCTCCGGCCCCCCCGCCGCCCGCCCCCTTCCCTCTAGTGCCGCCCGCTTGGCCAAGTTTGCTGAGCGTCGCCGCGCACGCCGGCCAGTCAATCAGCGGCAGAGCTGAGAAGGGCACAGCCGCGCGGCCGAGGGCAGAGTGAGCCGAGCCGAGTCAAGCCAGGCGAGCGGACCAGCACCGGGCAGCCCGAGCAGCGCGCAGCGAGCGCCCGCCGCCACCGCCGCCCACACCCTCCGCGGTCCCCGCGGCGCCTGCCACCTTCCCCTCCTTCCTCGTGCCCCTGCCTCGCCGGCCGCCCGGTCAGCTTGCCCCGTTCGCTGCCCCGCCGTGCCCCGAGGTCACCGGCCCGCGCCTCTGCTCCGCTGGGCCGCGCGCCGCCTCCACGCCCTCCTCCTCCTTCTCCCCCAGCCAGGCGCCTGGAACCGGGGACCGTTGCCTGACGCGAGGCCCAGCTCCACTTTTCGCCCCACTTCTCCTCCTCCTGCTTTCCTCCTCCTCCACCAACTCCAACTCCTTCGCCCTCTAGCTCCACTTGCGAGCCCCCGACTCCGCACCCCTCGGCCCGCTCCCGCAGCGCCGCTTCGCGTCCCATCCCGTCCCAAAGGTGGGAGCGCGTCCGCCCCGGCCCGCACTATGGCACGGTTCGGCTTGCCCGCGCTTCTTTGCACCCTGGCCGTGCTCAGCGCCGCACTGCTGGCTGCCGAGCTCAAGTCGAAAAGTTGCTCGGAAGTGCGACGTCTCTACGTGTCCAAAGGCTTCAACAAGAACGATGCCCCCCTCCACGAGATCAACGGTAGGTGGGAACCTCCGGGAGGCGGGTGTAGAGACAGGCACCCCGGGAAAGGGACCGCGGACTCCCGCCCCGCCCCGCCACCCCCTGCTCCGGACGCAGGTAGCCGAGAGGGAGCAATGGGCAGTGGAGACAGCGAGCAGAGCAAGCCAGCCCCAGCGCAGAGCGTTCCCCGCGGGCGCGCCCGGGGCGGCCCCCCAACCCCCCAGCACTGTGAGTGGGGGGGCGCCGCGGAGTTGCCTGGTGCCACTCTCGAGCTTTGCCTTCCATTCCTCCATCCCTCCGGCCTGTGTAGTCTTCGCGGTCCCAGGAAGTCCCTGAGGACTCTGGCCCTCAGAAGTGCGTGTCACCGGTTCCCTCGCCTTTTCCGGGTTGAACTAGTTACTGGGCTCCCCGCTTTGTTGTGTGGGTGACGAGAGGCCGGGTGGGGGTAAGGGGGAACCTCCTAGAGCTTACCAGATTCTGAGGGTCTCAAACGTGGAATTTGATGTTTCATTGATGTTCTTTTAACCACCCCCCTCCTATCGCTGACACGGATTAGGAGTTTTAGTAGCTGCAAAGGCTTTAGAAGTCGCCTTTAAAAAGCAAACGACTCCCCCACTCTCCACCCCTCCAAATCCTGACTTTTGGAAACTCTCTTGCTTTCCGGAAGGTATCGGACTAGAAGGGTATTTTTTCCCCCATTCTTTTTTCTCGCCTCATTTTAAGGGTTAATTGCACATTCAATTACAGACCTTTGAAAGGACTGATTACAGGAAACCTGAATCTCGGTTTGGAGATGGTTATGCAAATGGAGACGGCTTAGGCAGTGAAAAAGTTCACCGGATTTCGGCGCTGGGGGGTGCGTGGGGTATTTGTGAAAACTCTTCTGGGAGCGCTGGGGAGGCGGCGTCCCAGGGGGCGCCCTCCGTCCCTCCTCGCGAGGCCCGCGGCGGTGCCCGGGCAGGTCCTCTGCGAGTCGCACTCATCAATTCACAGCGGGCCAACTGTTGCGCTAGCCCCGCGGGCCGCGCTGGGGCCGGCGACGGCGCAGGTAGCCCTTTCTCCGCGGGGATTCAGAAAGAATCACGCATCTGGTTGGTTGGTGGCCAGCTTAACCTAAAGGAGTAAGAGATTCTGAGCCCCGGGGGCTGAGCCTCCGTTCCGAACCTTTCATGGAAGTGAGCAGAGCGCGCCTTTGCCTCGCGGTGCTGGTCGCCGGGCGGGGCGGACAGGGGGCTGGTAGCCAGCAAAGGAAATACTGTAATTTCAACTAGGCGCTTCCAACGGCTTAGGAAGACTTGGGGGGTCATTTTTTGGAAGAGCTATTAATAACCTTGGAGATTAAGTGCAGTCATCAATTACATATAAATTACTAAGGTAATTGAGGGAAGTTGCTGGGCACTTTCGGAGTGTAACCGGTGTCTGTCTAGAAATAGAATCGAAGAAATTGCTGGAGCAGTCCAGGCGCCCACTGCACCTTGGCAGTTATCAAATAACTTGCACACTACTGATTAGAGACTGTTTGCCCTTCAGCTGCCTGTCTTTTTGGGAACTCAAGTATGTCCTCACAGTGGCACAATTTTATTGGTTGTAGAGTCCTGAAAAGCCCTCTTTCTTCCCCCTCTTCCTCCCGCCCCGCCAGAAAAAGTGAAGTGAACGAGCAGCCGCTGGAGCTTGGGGGCTCCACAGGTCAGACCTGGTGTCTTTGTGCCCTGCACAGTTTGGGCCTGGGCACAGCGGAGATGATTGGCGTGAAGGTTACAGTTGTCATTCCCACATTTTGAAGGGCTAGATGCAGCTATGCACTTAATGGGAATGTGACAAGGTTTCATCTTCTGCTCATGCAAACAATATGTGCCTTTGATATGGGCTGGAGGCATTCAGGGAATGGGTTGTGAAATCGCCCTCCCCACTTTCTCCAGCTTGAAGGGTGCTCAGGGACGCAGTGCTAGGTGTTTCCTTTGATTGTCATCATTCCCAGAACACACCTGAGGTGTATTTTTGCATAAATGTCTATCTGGACATTTCGCTCCTGGAAAGATGGGAGAGTTATTAGTGACCAGCAGCAGGAAATGGAAGCTAATGTGCTCACACCCAAGACATTTATTCTTTTTGTCTTGTCCTTCATCTCCCTCCCAGGGCTGCTGCTTTTATTTCCCCTTTTGAATGACCTACTGGACTGCATTCTCCTGAGGAACAAAGGAAGTGCCTTTTTAGCTGGAATCCTTGGAAGACCACCAAGGACTTTAGCTCATGCAGTGCAATTTCGCACCACTTTCAACAATAACAAAAATGCATGACTGAATGGCTCAAAAATGTGGAGTGTTAGAGGCATTCATTTGAGTCTAGGACACTGTCACAACACAGACAGACCCAAGTAAATACCTTTAGACGGCCAGTATAGAAACAGGCGTAATCTTTACCATCACCCTGGCCTCTCCAGATGCATACATTAGTCTTGTCTTCTCTGGGTTACACTCAGATGATTTGTGGTCATTTTAGGGGAGACAGTCAATATAGTGACTTGTATTCAGCCTAGGTCTGAATGAATTAATTGCCAGGCACTTTCCCTTGGGGGGAGGGTATATTTTTTTTCGGTGCAAAACATCTGGGATTGTTTTCCAGGCAAAGGGTTGCAAATTCTGGGTGCCTAGTCCATTGGCTTCGCCCAAGTTTAAGGTTTTATTCCCAATAGCCTTGCACTTGCCTTCTAGAGGTTTGAACAGGCTTTAAGAATACTCCATGTTCTGAAAGAGTCTCAGTCTTTATGGATCATAATTAAGATGATCTGATATGCTCTCAAGGGTGTCAGGGAGTAAGTACATCATGCTGCCAGGGCTTCCCACTGAGGTCCTGCATTGCCTATCTGTCTCCTTGACCCCTGTACTTTTCAAATAATGGGGAGCCGAAACGCCATAATCAAAAAAATCTTTAACACAAAGGGTAAGTTTTTGTTCAGCTTTCAATGGCCATATATTTTTGAGCCCCTACTGTGTGCAGTGTCCTGTGATTGGCAACATGGAGGCAGCAAGAAGGGCGGGAGGGGCCTATGCCACCAGGACCTTTCCTGGTAGTAGGCAGATAAGCCAGGCACACACATAATTGGAATACAACACAATGTGTGATGAGTACCATAAGAGTGACACAGATGAAAAGAAGGGAGTGTCCAGGCAGTTCCAAGTGAGAAGGGATTTGGGACTCTAATGTTATAGAATATTAACTAGGTAATGCTAGTTCACTAGTAAAAGCAAAAATATTAACGATAAGCTTAAAGATCTTATCGTTTTCATTGTACCTCCCTCCATAAAGACATAGGATTAAAGTATATGCAACAAATGGCATTTTATTACTAATCTGATCTCTGCTGAAATTGTTTTTAAGAGTGTGGCAGTTGATGAGGAAAGTTCTTGAGCTTGTCCCTTTCACAGTGATATTAACTAATACCCAGGAGAACTTTGCTTGACCCCTGTACTTTTCAAATAATGGAGACTTATGGTTTTGGAGTTTTTGTTTCTTGGTCTTATTTATGTTCATGTGCAAAAATGCACCTGTGAGCTTGCACCCACACCCACAAATGCACATGCACAGAGGATTCTGGGAATCACATAAACTATATTAGGACTACATGGAAAAACATGTGTGCGTGTGTGTGTGTGTGTGTGTTGGAGAGGTAGGAGTACTTGCCTTTCTAATACTGAGCTGATTATACATAAGACACACAGCATGTGTCTTTAAGATTTGTATTCCCCCTTCTCCACCTTAAGTAAATGGGTTGGATTTTGCAATGAACTTTGTGTTGGAATCATCAGTTTGGCTATGTGTTTCACTTGAGGAGAGGGCCTGATTAAGCCACAGGGCCTGCCACTGTAGAAATTGCCCCAAGTAGTTACAGGAACTAACCCCTGGACATGTTCCAAAAAGAGCTTAGTAAAAGTTCTGGATTATGTGGCTCAATATCTAGTTAGAACATACAGATATAAAATGTTTGATTCAGCATAACTACTGTTTTCCTTTTTTGTTTGGTTCACATTGAGTTGCATGCAATTTCAGGATTAACTGGAGACTAGACTGAGGAATGAGAAAGGAAGTTTTTTGTTATCTGTGCAAGGGACACAACATTGGTATTAATCTGAGTCAGTTGGAAGTTAGTCTTTCTGGCTCCCCAATAACATTAACTGTTTTAGCACTGAGGTTTGTTCCCATTTAGATTAAAAAAATGCATTTTGGTCTTGTGATCAGAGCTGGTAGCTATTGAGTACTTTGCCTGGGCCCGGCCCTATTTAAGGACTTCACATGATTGTCTCATTTAAAGCCCACAAAAATAATATAATATCAGAATTATCATCATCATCTCCATTTTATAGACAAGGAAACTGAGATTCAAAGGGATTAAGAAATATAGTCGCAGTCTTACAGCTGTGGCAAGAGGTGGGATTTGAACCTAGGGTTTTTTTTTTTTCCTTCACTCATCATTATGTTTAATCACATGGCTAAACACAGCTCCATTTCTTTTTTTTTTTAATTTCAAAATATTAAGGGAGTATAAATGTAGACTTACCATTTGATCCAGCAATCCCACTGCTGGGTATCTACCCAAAGGAAAATAAGTCATTTTATCAAAAAGACACCTGCATGTGAATGTTTATCTCAGCACAATTCATGATTGTAAAGATGTGGAGTCAACCTAAGTGCCCATCAATTCATGAGCACAAAAAATTGTGCGCGTGTGTGTATGCACAAATGCATGCATATATCATGGAGTACAACTCAGCCATAAAAAGGGATGAAATAATGTCTTTTACAGCAACTTAGAGGAACCTAGGTTTTATCTGACCGAGAGTATAGTTTATGTTATGTTGTACATGGTAAGACAAAAAAGTGCCTTCCCCACTTGCATAGAAGTTGTAAAGATATAAGCTATGAGATGACCTTCATTAACTAGTAAGAGACCATCACAATGGCCCTATTTTCACACTGTAGTAGAGCAGATCCAATCACATCTTTTGCAGGCAAAATGTCAAACCTAGACACAGACAATATAGTTAACATTAGAAGGAATATAAATTGTATTTCCTGAGCAACGGGGAGCCAGTGAGGGTTTTTGAGGAGGGGAATGTCATCAGTCAAGCTGTTTTAGGAAGATAACTAGTGGCACTTTGAGTTAAGGGTTAGTGAGGTAAGAGATTAAAGTCAGGGAGATCTTTTAGGAGGTGTTTTAAATAGTGCTTAACTGGCCTGCTTGCTTCCTGTTTGTTGCCCTCCTGTTCCATCCTGAATCATGCCAGCTGAATTTCCTCACATCACTGCTTTGATTAGAGTCTTTTCTTTGAGCTTCAGTGGCTCCAAGTATCTCAAATGGTACTTCTTCCATTATGTTACTTCTGAACTCTGTAGGGTTATGTGCCATCTTCCTCCTGATCCCCTGCTTGAACCAGATCCATGGTCTTTATACATAGCTAACCAACTGCCTTGTATTATAGTTAACTGTGTGAACGGGCGCATGATTGTCTTCTCTCCTCAAATGTAAGCAACCTGAGGGCAGAGATGGCAATTCCTTGCATTTTCTGTGCCCACCAGTACCACATGTGGTAGCTCAGTGCAATATTTGTCAAACAAGTGGGGAGATAACAGACAATTCTATCACATTCTCTGTCAGGACACCGGTGTTATAATGGGATTATACTGCCTTGATGATAGATTGTCATCCCCATGGTCTGTTGATCTCCCAGGAATCTTCTGGATCTAAACACTTTGAAGTCAGATAAATTTAAAGTAAATCTCCATGATATGTTGGTATAACTTGGAGAGCATTTTTATTCTTTTTGGGGAGTACTTGTCTTTACCACTTCATTAATATCCAAGTGCTTATAGGAATTTTTCAGAAATATTGAGCATTTTATTTTCCTTCATGCTTTTTGACATATACTTCTTTAAAGAACAATTGACTCTTGTGATTAGGCAATTTAGAGCAAATTTACAGCAAATTTACCACATTAGATTCGGAACATAGAGCTTGTTCAGTACACATGAGTTACCTTCTAACAAACAAAATATCTTCAGTTTATTGTCTTTGCTGAGAAGAAGAACATAGGCTTAAGGGTATCAGAATATTTTGTATAAATAAGCAGACACACTAAAATACGAACAGGTAAGAAGTAGCATTTTCAATTCCACTTGGTTAAACATCTGTTGCTTACTATAGAGAACATGAAAGTGCAGAAAATTCATGAAGTGATTCCATCCTGGAGGTAATTTGAAATATTATATTTAAGTTCTTAATTCAGCAATCTGGTGGAAGAGAAAAATCAAAGAGATCCATCAGCCAGGTATTCAACTTTTGAAAAAGAAACTCTAACAAATGTTAGAAATTAGGAAAAAAAAAATTGAAGAGTTAAAAAAGTCAATAACCTCCAGGAAGCCTGGAAACTATGTAAAAACATCTTATTGGAAGCCCAGATAAATGTGTGCCAGACATCAAAAAGACCAGCTGCTTGGGGGAAGAAAAAAAGAACCCGGCATGACTAACTGGCAGAGTAAAAGAGGCTGCTTCAGGGGAAGAGGCATCTTTCACAAAATGGAAAGAGTTTAAGCCAGAAGAGGGAAGTCCATTAGGTATGGTGAGGCAGGTACAAACTAGAAATTAAGTGGACTGACAGAATCGAAGGTAAACCTTGCAAGGGATTTGAAAGAAGGTCCATGTGATGGTAACAGTGAAAAGGGTAGGCTGAGTCCAACCTATCAGAGAAGAAGAAACAGTATGGCTTCTTTAAGGGGAAACCATGCCTGTTTGGTTTCCCATAGTTCTTTGCTAATAAAGAAGCATGTAGATACAGGGGAACAGACATACGTAGTTTAGGTTTTCAAAAATTATGCAATGGGATTCCAAGGCAAAGAAAATTCAGAAAATACATTTACTTTGGGATAGGTGGGAATATTGGGGGAGGAGAGAGAGAAGAATCTCCATTGACCTAAATGGAGTATTTTACATGGAGAAGGCATGGTTTCTTGGAATGAGTATTTCTAGACTAGCTCCCTTTGGTAAGGTTCTTCCTTCTTTGAAAAATGGGGGTGAGGGTGTTAGAATGGTAGATTAGGTCAGTGGTTCTCAGCCCTGGCTATACATTGAACCACCTGGGGAACTTTTAAAATACACTAATGCATGGGCACCATCCCAGACCAACTAAATCACACTTTCTGGGGGCGGGGCTACATCATGGTGTTTTTTTTAAAAGCTCCCCAGTGGTTCTAATGAGCAGCCACAGTTGAGAACTACTGCCCTAAATGATCACTGAGGTCCCTTCCATCTCTGAGTTCTGTGATTCTAAATTTTCCGGTGAAATTCATCACAAAGTGTTGTCTCAGATGAGAGCTCTGATTTAGACTCAGTGCATGCTTGTTTTAATTTTGGCTAACTTGGATTTAAGAGAAAGATCTGCCAAACTTGGGAGAATATTTTTAAATCAAAATACAAATATGAGCCCCAACTCTAGTGATGCTTTGCTGTAGGTAGAGACATAAGACAAGGACATTGAGAGTACTTTGGAGAGAATTAAAAAGGAATCCAGTGTGGCTCTCATTTATTGATTAAGTGTCAGTATGCTAGGTGATATTTCTTCCCTTTCTCTTTATTGATAACATAAAAAATCTCTTTATCCCTTACTTTAATGTCCTCTTTGCCATGTGTTTATTCTTTTCAAGTATCTTATCAAGAAATAGAAGTACAGTAAATCCCCAGGCTTCTGGCTGGCACCACCATCTAGAACACAGCTGGGAATGTGGAAGTAAGCAGAAAAACTAAATGATGGAAACAGCTGTCATGAAGCCCATGCATTCTACTTGGAGAAAAGACCTTCAGAATTTATCATCAGCAATCATTGAATAGCTCCTATATGCAGAGCAGTATGCTAGGTGCTGGGGATTCCAGGATGTGTCAAACAGGAATCAAGCTTTTGAGGGAGATTACATTAGAATTAGGTAGATAGGGTTTATACATGAGAAGATAAAATGCTTTGGTTATCTAGTTTCCTAGTCCATGGCTGATTAGAAGTAGCAAGTGGTACTGGTTGAGGGGTGGTGGAGGGGTCAAAGTGAAGAAGGGGTAGTTTTAGATGCAGGTAAGACTTGACATCTGGGAAAAGTAAGAGAGGTTGGTATGAAACAGGGTGGGGGCAGCCAGAAGCTGAACAGTAGACCCAGAACTTGTTTATTATCTTGGCAGTTTGAGACCTTTTAAGATGGGATGAATGCTCAAAGGCACCTTTGTAACCGTAACCTCCAAGGGCACTAGTATATTTCAGGACAGTATTAAATAAGTGTGTTTGGTATATTCTGATTTAAAAATTCAGAAAGTATATTTTAGAAAGAGTTCATTTGGAAATAGGAAAACTGCTCTTAGACGTTTACCTATTTAGAGCACCCAGTTTCCCAACAGTGCTGGATCAATAAGGAGTCATTCTATGTGCTGCTTTGTCTTTTTATTAAAAAAATAAGTTAAAGGCCCTATGTTATGAATTCAGTGGCTTTTTCCCTTTTGAGCTTTTGGTTTGTGATTTTGTTCCTCTGTGCCTCCTCTTCTGAGCCCTCTAGAACATCCAAGTTCAATTTAGTTACTAATACTGAATTGCCTGCTATAGTCAGTTTAGGAAACTGACATTCTGACTTAAAGTCCCAAGAAGCAGGAGAGTGTTGGCTCCTAGTTAGAGGCGACAGGTTTAAATAATTGAATATTGGTTTCTCTTTTAAATATTTACCAAACTAAATGTATAATCATAAGAAAAGAAACACGAGAAGTTAAGGATAGTTTCCGATCATGTAGCTATTTAAACCTTAAAAAAAGAAGCCTTTCTTGCCCTATTATTCATGATTTGAGAGACCACGTATCCCCAGTTCTTGTCACATTGCATGGCATGTGGTAGGTGCTTGAGAAGTGTTTTGTGGTTCAAAAACAAGTTCAAGCATGATTTTTGACTTTTGTATTTATTCCAGGAATAGATATTTCTATTTATCCTGGTATGGTCTAATTGTTTTTGTCCTCCCCAAATTCATAAGTTGAAATCCTAATCCCAAAGGTGATGGTATTAGGAGGTGGGGCCTCTGGGATGTGAGCCTTCGTGAATGGGATTAGTGGCCTTATGAAACAGGCCCCGGAAAGATCCCTTGCCACTTATGGCATGTGAAGTTATGGTGAAAAGATGGCTCTCTATGAGGAAACAGGCCCTCACCAGACACAAAATCTGCCAGCATCTTGATCTTGGACTTCCCAGCCTCCAGAACTGTGAGCAGTAAATTTCTGTTGTTTGTAAGTCACCCAGTCTATGGTATTTTGTTATAGCAGCCCAACAGACTAAGACTATTCCTTTTTAAATTTAATTAATTTATTTTAAGCTATTTAATTTACTTCTAACTTTCTAATACATTCGTTCCTTAGATACCTAAGTAAGAAAGGGAAAAGGAAAATGTCTTTTTTTTTCCTTAACCTAGAATGGGGTGCTCTTTCTTGGCTGGCTTGGAGGTGGGGGCTTCGTATTTCATGTGGTTTGTTTTAATCCTGGTAGACAAATGGTTGCTTCTTCTTACATTGTTTGTTCCAGACGTTAGCATGAACTTGGCTGTGAACTTGGCTGTGCCTGCAGAGGTGCTTTTAGAAAAGAGGCTACTTTTGCTCCTTTTCGTTGCCTCAGCCTTTCTGAAGCAGATACTCACTTCCCTCTTCTTCCCCAGGAGGCTTGGGTCGGGCTCTTATCTCTGCTTCATCCCAGCCATTCTTTTCATGCTAGTCCTTTCTTCCCACAACTACTTTGTCAGTTGGGCTTTTGCAAGCCTCTTAAAGCCAGTCTTCTTTCTTATGTGTTCGGCTTCTGTCTTCCAGGGCAGGCTGGAAGTGATTTCTTTTGGACTGTAGAGGTTTCCTTAGTCCCCCAAACTCTTGACGTCTGCATCCTAGCAAGCATCAAGCCACTGGAGTATTTTTTTTCCTTCAGTTATTGTTTCTATTTCACCACACATTTGTCTCCATTGAGTTTTCAGTCTGGTGTTTGGTTGGAGATGAAAACAAAGCACTGTGTCCTTGCAAACTGCAGTGTAAAGCATGTGGTTAGCAGTTACTACTTGCAATGGTCCAGTCTGAGTGGGAGTATCATTTTTCTTGGCAGTCACTTCACAGAAAGCCCTGTTTTTTTGGTGCCAGAATAAGCAGTCATTACATTCCTTAAAATTTATTGTCAAATTATTATCTACTATTGTTAAAATTGCCTTAATTATAGAATATTTCCCAATGCTAAGATTTTAAAAAGCAAAATAAGACAAATTTTCACTAGTGTACTTTAGAAACAGTCCTTAAAAGTCGCCCCCTCACCAGGATGTTGGAGGCTATGGTGAGGATTAGTTCTTTGTGTTTGTGGGGAGATTTTTTTTTTTTTAAGGGGAAGAGTGAAATGAGTTCATTTTAAACTGAATTTGAACTAAATGCCCCCAGCTTGCTGGTTGGGTAATGTTCTGCCTTGTTGTTTAGCTCCAGTTTGGAATTAACTTTTTTTTTCCTACCACTTTAGGTCTGATGGGCCCGGATACATTCTGGGGAGGCTCTTCTGGTGGGAGGTCAATTGATTGTTAAGCAGTGTGGTGATCTTAGTAGATGTTCTTGTGTTCTTCAAATTGGAGGGCAAATGATGAAATAGTAGCCTTCCAAAATGAGGGGCTGCATTAGTTTTCTTGTGATTCTCACAAAGATTTAGGTAACTGGATAGGGTATGTTTCAGCTTAGTCAGTCTTTAGTAATATCTACATTGGACTCTGCTTTCAAGATGCATCTAGAACCTGTCTTCTTACCATCACAACAACTACCATCCTCGTTTCAGCTCCCATCACCTCTTGCCTGGATTATTGCAGTTACCTATAACTAGTCTCCCTGCTCTAGCACTCTGGCTCTCCCCAGCCCATGCTTTTAGCACAGCAGCCAGTGCAATGGTATTCTCTTAAACTTAAGAGAGTATCACTACTCTGCTCAAAATGCTCCAGTGGCTCCCCATCCACCCAGAGTGAAAACCAAGTCTCAGAATCTGCCCATCAGCCCTCTACTGTGCCAGCCTGCACAGTCCCCTCTTCTCAAGCTTTACCTCCTGCTCCTCTTCCCACCCTACTCTAGCCATGTTGGTCTCTGTTTCTCTTCAAGCACATCAGGCACACTTGGGGATTTTGCACTTCTTATTCTCAGCACCTGGAACACCCTATTGCCAGATCGCGACATGGCTCGCTCCCTCGTTTCAGGGCTTTGATTACCTATCACCTTCACATTAATAGAGAAGCCTCTCCTGACTCTATAACATAGGATACTCCCCCTTCCCCACCCCCACACACGACACTTTGCCCCTCTCCCTCTCTGCTGTCTTCTTCGTTACCACCAGCTGACCTGGGGGCAGGGGCTTTGCCTCTTTTTTTATTCACTGTCCTATACCCGGTGTCTAGCACATTGCCTGACACTCGGAAATGTTTGGTGAGTGAATGCACGAATGAGTACTTGTAAATAGAATGCTTTTAGTTAGGACAAGCTTTCAGAGTGCGTAGTTGACTCTTTGGGACCTGTGAGCATAAGACAACACATTTGAATCCCCATCTGTAGAAAGGGGGTGCCCAGGCTGAAGATTGATTCATTCAGCAAGTGTTTACTGTCTGTTAATTGCTAGGCACTGGGGGATAAAGCAGTGAACAAAAAGGACATTGGCTATGCCTCACGTTCATGGAGCTCACAATCGAAATGAAGAGACAGATTATTTTTATTTTTTAAAATATTTTTAAGGCCAGTCATGCGAAGCAGTGGGAGTGAAGAAGGAACAGAGAAATATGTAACTGGTTGTAATCAATTAGCTGTAAACACCACTGCACTCAGACCAGCCAAGAAACAGATATTGACTCAGTAATTCTGCAAATCAGTATTTAGTTGCAGTTGTGATAACTACTTCTAAGGAGAAGCCCTTGGTCTTGGGTGTGGGGTGGGGGAATGGCAATCAGGAAGGAATCATAGTCTTGAACGTTTAGGCCTATGAGGCTTTTCTCATTTCCTAGGAATAGTGCTTTTTACACCATCACAAACCCCCCTCACCCCCACGATTGGTCAGAGTTTGTGTTTCTGGCAATGGGGCCTGAGGCCAATTCTAGAGTACTTGTTGGAACAGTGCAGGGGAGATAGGCCTAAGTTATCTAAGTTATTGAGACTTACATGGAGCACTTTTTTCTGATTGCATACCCTGGTTAGCATTTTAGGGACTGGGTTTACATGGGCACTGGAAAATGCAAAGTTAACTCTTGTGCCACTTTATATTGTTGTTCTCTTTTCTCAAGGTGGTCTGCAGAGGAGCTAGACTATGAATACTAAAGCTTTCAGGTTTTGTGTAAGGTCAGCATTCACTCTCATTCCCGTAGAGACTACAGACATACTGGTCATTTGAACAGTGAGTGGCTCAAAATGAAGCCCTCTGGCCCAGCAATGACTGTTACAGTAGAACTCTGGTTCAGTGAAATATGGATGGAATGTACCTGTCCATTGGGAACAGGATTCCTTCCCTCCTCAAGCCTTTATTAATGGGGACCAAGTGTGCAGGTTGCCTCAAGGAGAGGAGGACCCTGGCTGTGGGGTGCAAGTGCAGAGGCTGGCCAGGGAGATTAGGATTGTAAGCAAATGCAACCTTAGTGATAAGCGTTTGCAGTTATCACAACAGGATGGGAAGGAGCATTCCCTGCCACATAGTGCTGCTCTGAGAGTAGGGTTTTCTCCATTTCAGGAAAGATTGCTTTTTTAGAATTTTAGATGAATACTGTGGAAAAAATAGGGCCTTATTTGTTAGTTCAGAAATTTAAAGTCCCGATGAGGAACACAGAGGCTGGGGTATGTACAGATACTAGTTTGCATGCCTGGCAATTTTACCTAAAGGTACACGAGTAGCCTTGAGATCCCAAGTGTTGCCTGCTTATAACCAAGTGTTTTTAGCCATTATCTAATCCAATCCAGATCCCTCTTCTGAAGGGCATACTACATAGCAGCGACAAAGGCTGAAACCTCAAGCTCTCCGTTGAATGCAGTGAACTGTCTGCATTGTTGTAAATTGAGTGCATAAGTTTGTAGGTGAGGGTCAAGTCTTGCTTAAATATGAAGACTAAGGTGGGCCCTACTTTAAATATGAATTTAAATATGAAAATTATGGTACATGCCCTATTTTAAATAATATATAGGCTTGCTGTTATCATAAGGGTAAGTTGCCTGGTGGAGAATAGAAGTAAGCGTTTTGTTTCTCATCATCTAATCATTCAAATTGCCCATATGCTGTGAAGCAGTCTCATGGTGTGGGCTAAGCTGCCTGAGTTCATGATAGGGCAAACCAATCCTTACCTTTCTACACTTAGCTTTAAGTTTAGGGGGAAGTGATTATCTGTTCTTTTATTTTTCAAACGGATACAATATTTACCATTTCCACCAGTAATCTCTTAGTGTTTGTCCTGGACTCCAAAGATTTTCTTGGTTGCTTCTAAGCTCAAGAATGAAGTAAAATACAATGAGATTCTTGGCATAGCCATTCTTATCTCTGCTGGGTCAGTAATGAAAGGGTTTGCTAAGCAAATGGATTGTGTACATACAATATTAGGAGATGTTTAACACCTACGTAGAGAAAGAGACTATTCCCAAACACCTCAGGAACAACACAACCATTTTAATCGAAACCATTGTGTTAATTACAAAAATATCTCTGTTTATTAAAGTAGGTCTCTAAGTTGCTTTAGTTGCCAATACTTCCTGGGGTCACTTTGAAAGTGATAAGTTATTTTTTAAAAAAATAGTGTATAATTCAGCCCATATTGCCTCCAATTAGTTAAATTTATAGAAGGCATTTCTGTAATTGACTATATTAACATGAGAGACTAATGGCAGCTCTGCTGTTAGGACAGGATATTTGTTTTCCTTCTTGAAGTCCCAGCAGCTGTTGTATCGTCATATTTTGCAGAATGGAAAAACAACTAAAAAAATTGAGATTTGTTTTTAATGTGAGGGGAATGCAAGCTGATCACCAAGAATAAAGGGAAATGATTGAATTTGGCACAGTTATTAATTTCAGAAATGTCTTTGAATCTGTGTTATATGCTCGAGTGTTATGCCAATGCTTTGTGGCTTCCTGGGGTGACATTTAGGAAATGTAGATTTAGATGGTACATTTTGCCAAATACAAATTGCCTCAAGTATTAAGTATTTTTCTTAACAAAAATTGATCATAAAGGAATTTTTCACCATTTTCAACAGTTATTACATGTGTGATCAGAGAGTTATGCCAAACCTTGAATTTTTTATAATATTGCATATTTAGGAGTGTATGCTGTTCTGAAGAAAGTATAACCCCAACTGCAGGCAGTTTCCTAGGGATCATTAATTTATACTTACAGTATTTCAATCATGATAGTCATTTTTTTGAAATGAAGGAAAATTTTGATCATTAAGAAAGAATAGCAGAGCATTTTACTCTTAGTAAATGTAGTGTTAGAGATTTCTTCAAATACTGCATAACTTAGGTTTCTTAGTTGCATTGAATTCTATCTGCTGAAGCAGTTGACTTTGTGCCTATGTTCCTTTTTAGACAATTTATTGTAACCTTGAGCTGGCCTTTCTCATCTCATATCTCTTTCTTCCCTTTCCTAATATTTATTTTCTTTTAATTGGTTGATATTGATAATTTTTTTCCATTTAAAAAAAAACACAAGACGAGACTAACATGATTTCATTAGCCCTCTAATTGCTTTACTAATGGAAATCTGTTGGTCCCTCAAACATCAGGGGTGCAGTTTTAAAAGGAACTGGTAACTGATTCTTGAACCATATGTCTTTAATTTTTAAAAACCCAGCAGGGCCTGAAACTTTAAAAAATCATTCCATTTTTCCCAAGGTTTTAAATTTTTAATTATACTATAAACCCTACCTACTTAAAATTATTTAATCCATATTCAATAGGATTCCTACAATCATAGAGATAATTGTTATTAATTATTATCTTAATAACCATAGGGGTAACAATTACTGAGCACTCACTATGGGCCTATTTTGAACCCATTCTTTGTATTAATCCATTTAATGGAGCCAGAAAGTAAAAAGGGAGAGGATGGAGTAGAGAATTTTAAATGGAGTAAAGAATTTTAAAACCAAGGTATTGTAATGAAGGAACCATGGGATTGCAGGTAGCTGAAGTAAAATAGGATGCCCAACTGGTTATGCAGTTCTAGTTTATCTGATAAAAAGAAACATAACAATTCTTCAGGCACGATATTTTCTTACTGTTTGCTAAATCTAGGAAGAATTTATTATGTGGGTTCTAATGTAAAAGACAGTAAAGAGCTTAATAATCAGTCAACATGATTTCACATGGCCATTTCTTCTACTGATCTTCCAACAGTAGAAGATTAAACCAAAGAAACAACATTCAAGAAATTCAGTCGGGCTTTCAGGTCCATGGAGTTGTCTTGGTCTTTAGACTAAAGAATCAAACTCTTCCTATCTTTCATGGTGACTACTTCCTTTTTGTGTTTGAGTTTATATCTTTTGGTCTCTGAGTCACAGTTCTCCTGATAAGTAGCTACCAACACCATGATAACAGCAAATACAGCCACCTGCAGTGGCGAGAAACCCGGAAAAGAGTTGCACACCGGGGCAGTGAAGGCCTGTGTGCCGAAGCCACTTTACATCTTGGAAGTGAAATAATTTGGGGGATCCAGACAGCATCTTCTTTACTCCTTTTTTTCTCACTGCCTTGATTAACTCCGCTCTCAGGACTTTGTACCTGGCACTGAGAGTTGTCACAGTGTCATTTGGCCTCCAGAGATTATGGTTTATGGTAGGTTAAATGTTTTCCAATTGAAAAGATGATATAACAACAATAGTAAAGAGTAACCTGTATGTCCTTTGCATGTCGCATTCCAATCCTTATTCACAGATGTATGTTTTTATATGGTTTAAATTGTAGTACGTACTATTTGGTATATCTGCAATTTTTAATATAACAATTACAAAAATGCTTCTATGGTTCTATACAGTTAAAAAATCCAAATGGCTGAATAATATTCCCTTAATACAATAAAATTTTGAAATGAGTTCTTGAGTAATGCACCATAATCTATTATATGTGCCACTTATGGACATTTAGGTTATTATGGTGTTTTAAGTGTGTGTTTGCATGTGTGTTTGGTTATATTGGAACACAGC
This sequence comes from Indri indri, assembly GCA_004363605.1. Taxonomy (NCBI): domain Eukaryota; kingdom Metazoa; phylum Chordata; class Mammalia; order Primates; family Indriidae; genus Indri; species Indri indri. Next base: position 29,878 of record RJWJ010007161.1, on the reverse strand, counting down.
AATGATCATCTTCATTCCTATGTGTTTGGCTTCTGTTGAATAACTTCCTTAAGTTCAATTTTATGGTAAATTTTTCCCTCGTGTGCGTGTGTTTTTTTTTGTTTGTTTTTTTTTTTTTTTTACTTTCAGAAGGTTTAAAAGAAGGAAAATTTTCCTTTATGCCTAAAGCCTAGTTTAACTACAGCACATGCCAAACTCCTCTGTTACAGGTGTGCAGGGAAGGGGAAGGGAAGGAGATTTGAAGTTTGACCCGGGGACTTAGTCAGCTCTAAGAGTTCAGGTTTTTTTTTTCCAGCACTTCTCAGATTCACCCTCTCTGAGCTCTTGCCAGGAACCTGCATCTACTTTGGTTTCTAAAAACCTAGTTCAGCAATATTCCCAGAAACAGCTAAATCATTGGCTGGTGGGGGGATGGATTAATGAAACCCGAAGGCAAGTACAAATTAGTTGTTTGAAGGGTAGTGCCTTTTCTTGTGGTTATTCTGTCCTTTGATTGAAGAAGGGTTTCCCACATGTCCATGTGTCTCACTTTTAAAAACAAAACAAAGGGGAAAAAAAACCAAACAAAACCCTTCCTAAAACATTTGTCATCTGAACAGAACTTCCTAGAAAGCAGTGTCATTGTTTCTAAAAGGAGGAGCTCCTAATAACCCTCCATTCTCCCTCCTCTCCCACTTTTTTTTTTTTTACAATGAAATGATTCTATGACTATTAGTTGTGAAATGGCTTAATTCAGCTTCTTATTCTTTATTGAAAATAACTTTTGCTATGCCTAGTGTCTGTCTCTGGTCAAAGGGCGTTTCCTGTGTCATTGGCTTCCACGGTTTGTCTGCTTTCAGCTTTGTGATTGGGAGGGTACAGTCTCGCTTTTTAAATTGTCTGCCTCATCTTTTATCTTTCAACAGGTCCTGGAAAGAAATCATCCAACGGCTTCTTTCCAGTGTCAGTTTTTGAAAGATCCGTGGCTTGCTTTATTTTGACAGGTGGCTGGTGAAAGAGGTGCTTAAAGGGTGGGGTAAAGGAGGAGGGGCATCTAAGTGGAAGGAGAGGAAACAGTTTAGCCGCTTCTTTTGGGGCTGTCTGACAAATGGCGAGTGATTATTATGCTCTCCCTTTTTTTTTTTTGAAAAGGAGTTTGCTAATAAGGCCTGCAGTTGGAAGACAGCTGTATCCTTTTTAGGACCATTTCTGAGTCTTTCCTTTTTAGGCTGGGGCACCACCTGTGGAAGGAGAATTGGAACATACAAGATGCAACTGTGTAGATTAATTTCCTGTAATGGACAAGAGTGATAAATCATTCAAAACCTAGGTGACCTTATCAGTAGGAGCTGTCCCATTGGATAAGCCATAGAATCAAAGCCAGTGTGATGTCCAGGGTCATCCCGGGGACTGTGGTGTTCAGGGATATCTCCTAGTAGCCCTGATTTGCGTTAGCAATGCTTTCTTTAGTTTATTCCCACCTCTGGGGTAGCACATCAACTATTGACTGCCTACAGGATATAAGCTAGTGCTTCTCTTTATTGTAACTGAATATAACTCCCCACCTCTTTTAACGTTTGGTTGTTGGTAGCTTCCCTATATTGTCACTTCTAGGGTTAATGGGCCTTTATGATGCCACTGGAGTTAGAACTCTGGATATATCCATTTAAGTCTCCTGTACCAGACTCACCTCACTCCTCATCCCACCCTACCCCTGGACTCTCCAGAATTTCAGCTCCTCTCTGCTGAGCCCTCAGGTCAGTTGATGTCTTGCTTGATGTGCACAACCCAAAATTATGCAGTAATGTTCCAGGCGGTTTGAAGAAAGGTAGGAGAATAGTTTTTTTTCTGATTCCCATGCCCTCCCTCTGTTGTTCCTGAAGCAGTTTGGTGGGGGGTATCATTGACTATAGTACATTTAACAGATTAAACCCTGTTAATAATTAAGAGCAATATGCAAGGTTCAAATCGATTTAAAAAATTAACCAGCAGAAACCACTGAAGCTGTAACAATGTAGAACTGAAAGAATTTGGGATCCAGGCAGTTCTTTTCCAGATCCCCTTTTCTTGTTCTATCCCAGTCCTGGTTTACAAGCTGCCTCTTAGAAGGAAAGGAAGTGATCAGTAAGGGTAGAATCAGGGAGCAGAACACAGTTCACATTGCCTTTTTGTACTAGAACTGCTGTAACAAAGACCACTTGGAAAGAGGGCCATCTGCCCAGGCAGAGAAAGCTTTCTGTCCTGAAGGGATGTTTGTTGCATAGCGTTTTAGGAATTCACCGTAACTTATAGAGTCCTCATATTAGGGAAGGTGTCTCAAGCTCATAAGTGAAGGCAGACAATGATAATAACAGCAATAGAAATTTGATTAGGGATGGGTTTCTAGAAACTTAGCAATATACATAGCTTTCAATTCCTTTTACTGACCTTTTTAGAAGTTCTAAGGTGCTTTCTTTCTAGTTTGATGTTATCAAATTTCAATATTTACATTAGACTCCAGGCTGATTTTCTTTTTTCTGTTCTAAGTGGACACAAGCTATAACACAAGCACATAAACACATCACTGCCAGGCAGGAGAAAGAGCCTTTGGGAGTCAGGAAGCCTGGATGCTAGTCTCTGCCCTGCCACTGACTGGCTGGGGACTGGGCATTCAACAAGTCATGATATCAAGGCCTTGTTCCTGGTGTTTATGAAATGGGGACACTGAACTCGATTATATTACTAAGATCCTCTCTAGCTATGACATTCTGTGTTTCACTGCAAATGTGTTGAGTGCTGATGAGATGATCTGGAAAGATAAGGGGAATATGAGGAAGGCCCTTTCCTCATTGCATATGTATTCTTGAATACAATAAAACCTTGAAATGAGCAGTTCTGGGTAACTGAGCTTTCTGAATGGTTTTTGTCTCCTTCCTTGCTGTCAGCTGTCATTCTGTGCCGCTGTTAGCATGCGCGCATAGCAACTCCTGTGCCTCCTTCTTGGCTGCTTCCCTTGTGGTCTTTGGAACCATAAATTAAGCTCATCAAAACTCTGTGTCAAGTCGAAGTACGTAAGTTGTGAGGGGAGGGCCTCTTCTATGACTCTAGCCCATGGATTTTGGCTGATCAGAGCCTTTTGGGGCTTATTTGGGGGTTCCAGATAGTTAATGTGTTACTATGTCCCTGTTTGTCTTAGTCTAGACATTAGTGTAGTTAATATGCTAATTCAGTAAGAAAGACGAGTAGGTGGATGAGAGGAGGCAAGAGAGGCAGTATGTGTACATCAGAAGAGGCCTCATTTCGTAAAAGATCAAAAAAAGCAGTTTGAGGTGAAGAGCTAGGCTGTGCAGCTTTTTGAGACAGCTAGACTCAGACCTGTAGCTTGGACTCTAATGAGAAAGCTGGCTTGGGTGTGCCTCTCTGCTTGAGGTTGAGCGCTGGGAAGTTTTATACAAGCTGCCTCAATCAGTGTGTGTATTTATGGTCTGCTTATCTGGCTGGTGCATGAACTTCTGAAAACCCATGGAGATCCTGCTCCCCTTGTCTCAGTGCATAGTCACAGAATGTGAATTTGAAGCCAGCTGTTGTTCCTTCAGAAAGTTAAATGTCAAGGCATTAACATCCAGATATGCTCTCTTACTCCAGATTTGCTTTAGGTCGCTCCTGCCTTAAATATAACTCCAGTGAGCAATCATTATGTTCAGAACAGTCTTTTAGGCTATCAGGCGCATAGCAGTATGTACCCACAACCCATGGTGCTGGCCACATGTGTATTTTGTGCTCACAACAGAGTTATCTTAGGTAGAGACCCCGGATTATTTCTCTGCATTTTTTTTCCTTTCCAATTTTATGTCTCCTTCTTCCCACACCCTGTACTCCATGTAGCCAAATCAGACTAATCATTCCCCAGGAACAGCTAGGACTGTCTTCCCTCCTCCCACCCCCACATTTATACTGGTGTTCTTGCTTCAGCCTAAATTTGCCCCTCCCTACTTCTGTTGATAAAAAATCCTGCTCATCTCTCATAGACCTTTGTGTCCATTTTGTCAGATACCCATGGTTGGAAATCTTGTTTTATCCTCCCTAGCATTTTGCTATGAATGAATAAATGGATTAATGAATAAACATTAGAATAGTGAATTTTTCATCCATTTATTCTGTAAGCATTTGTTAAGTGTCTTCTGTGTGCCCAGCTAAGCGTCAGTTACTAGGGATATAAAAATGCGTAAGATGAACACAGTTCCAGTCCTCAAGGAAATACTCTACCTTATATTAAGATTGGCTGTGGTAGCAGGGTGTGGTGACATGTGCCCGTAGTCTCAGCTACTTACTTGGGAGGCTGAAGCACAAGGCTGCTTGAGCCCAGGAGTTTGGGGCTGCAGTGAGCTGTGATGGCACCTGTGAATAGCCACTGCGCTCCAGCCTGGGTGACATTAGGGAGACTGGATCTCTTTAAAAAAAAAAAAAAAGTTGTTGGTTTTATTACCTCTACAGGGGTGTAAGTTCCTTGAAGTCAGGCATCATATCTAGCTCAGCTTTATAACCCCCTACCATGCCTTACATATAGTACAGGGGTTCAATAAATGCTTATTAACTTGATTTGGAAAATGCCCAGTTTCTTTCCTCTTAAAAAAAAAAAAGACATTCATTTCCAGAAGCCTGCTCCAAAGCATCATCTTTGGCGTAGTGCTTTGATCTAACAACAGTGGGGATGTTAGGCTTTGAAGCACATTCTTCCCTTGGCATCAAGTGGACTAAAATCACGGAGGGTTAAGACCGGCCACTGGCAGGTACATGAAGGGTCTTTTCACTCTGAAGCTTTAAAAGGAAGGACTTCTGCCCATTTGTGTTCCCAGGTAAGTGTACATTCCGGTCTGCCACCTATCTTGCCGCCAGAGTTGCTAAAGTGCCTTCAGCAACAAACCTGTGGATCTGTTGAAAAGATTTGATGTTGTCTTAGAAGAGCCTAGCAGAAGACTTGTCTCAGGAAGAATAAGGCTTTTAGACCACACAGAGTTGTGGGGAAAACAGTTCCTGATCATCTAGTTCTTGAGCTTAAGTCTTAACATGAAAATAATATAGCTAGGGATGAATTATAATGGGTGTAAATGGATGCTCGATGTTAGAAACTGAAGAAGTTACTGGGGAGCTCAATTCAAGCATTTGAGCCCTGTGTTATATCAGTGCTGCACTTGAGCTAAAAAAATAAAAAGCAACGACCTCACAAGTCAGATGTACCATGTGATGAACAATCAACAAACATTTCGAAGTACGATTATAAAATTAAATCCAGCTCTCATTTACAGGAAACCCTGCCTCTAGTACAAATTATAGACTTATTAGGTTTATCTGGCAATGCTTGTCCTTTAAGTGCTATATAATTATTCCTAAACCTGTCAGGAAAGAATTTGAGAATAATATTTTAAACCCATAAGCTATAATTCACTAACAAGGTGGAAATCTCATTTAGTCTTCTGTGCACTCTTCTTTCTTTCTTTTTTCTTTTTTTGATGTTCAAAAATTAACCTTTACTCACCAGAACTGCTTCCAGTTCTCTACTGTTTCCATTCTGGCAGACAACTATAAATAAGAAGGAATTAATATCCCTGCAAAGTGCTTTGGAACAATTATTTGCAGCGTATAATTGAAACCCACTGCTGTCTTTCATGCTGCATTACTACAATAACAGGAAATACTGGGAGACCAAAGTAGAGCCTCTCAGCCCACCCCAAGGATAACTGTAGGCTTTCGTCCATAAAGCCACTTTGCTCTTGTGAACCCAGGCTGATGTGTTACGGCCAAGTATGATTTAGTGGATGTATGTGAAAACAGGATCCTGTCAGGGTACCGCTGATCCTAAGTCGGTGCAGATTTTAAAAGTCTGCTCAGTAGTGGTGTACCTATTCCTCCTTTATGGTAATAGTGAAGATTCCAACTTCTGCTGACACCAGTGTGCCAGGTCGCATGAAATTCTCCAATCTAACCCTCGGGTGGGGGGGGGTGCGGATTAGAGGCTTCTGGCTGCTGCCTCCTTCAAGTAGTAAGCTAGAATCTTGCCTCTAATGGCCATAAGAATTAGCTTGGGGTCCAAAAGCATCGAGTGGATTAACACACGGGTTATTTTTTCTAAAATCTAATTCTGCATAAAATTGGCTTCTAGTCTCAAAAACATAAAGTAAACGGACTAGAAACCGGGGGTGGGGTGGTAGTCCTTTGTACTCAGAGAAGAGGTACTTTTACTTCAAGTGTGTCAGAGCGAATTAGGACCATTAATGCTTTAACAACACTGCTACTTATTGAGCCGGTCCTTAAAACAAGGGAGGCAAGGGGGATCTGAATAGGCAGATCTCTGACTTAATAGCCACCTCTCAGGTTGTTCTTTAGTCTCTGAGAATATGCACCTGCCTCCCATTTCCATTAATGTCATTAGGAGCTGCATATCGTATGTAATACAGGATCATCAGGGTCTTTATTGCTGTTCTTTGAAAGGGAATAAAATCATGTCCCTTTCATTCTCTCTGAAACATTACATGTTAAAATTAAGAGCCCTTGTGCTTTGCCCAATTACTTTCCAGATAAAGTTTCCTGATAATGTGCCTAGAGTAATTTTAATTTGAACAAGCAAATATGTATTCTTTGTTTAAATATTTTTCTATTCCATTTGTGTCCCCAGTAGAATCATCTCAAAGAGCTGCTTAGAGTTTTTAAAAAAAGAGTTAAAATGGACTGCAGTGCTTGCTGTTACAGCTATTTCAGAGCCCCCCTCCCCCTAAGGCTCCCACATAGGAAAGCTAGTGCACAAAAACCAAGTATCAGTGCCCTCAGTGAAGCCTAAATCCCAGTCCTATCCTCCTGCCAAACTGGTATTTGGGAAATGTCCTTTCATTTTAGCATTAGCCTAATAACATGTACACATATATAATACACCCACAAATCAAACCTTAGTTTTGGCTGCCTCACTCTTGGGGTTGGTGATGTGGGGAAGCAGAAAGAGCTCAGCATTTTAACTAGTACTAGAATGCCTGTTCTGGGTTAAGCTTGGAGCTGGGAACTTTAATTACTTAATTTTGATGAATTTTCTCACAACTTCACAAGCATCTCGGAGAGAGGTATTTCTGTCTTCATTTTTCTGATCAGAAAACTGAACTTCAGTTTCTGTAACTGTAAAATGGGATGATGCATTCAAGGGTTGTAGTGAGGACGAGAAGAAAAATCACAATATCTATGAAGATGCTTTAAGCACCTTATGAATGGGAGGCATTGCCATTATTATGACAGTTCCTTCCATTGTGATTATAGTTGCTTTCAAGTAAAAATCAAAACCAAATTATCCAGACCTTTTGACTGTTCCTGGTTACACCTGGATTCTTTGGTTTTCATGACATTCCTCCCGAGACCATCTAGATTATACACACTTTTATGCTCCTTTCCCCATCTTTCCCCACTTAACAACCCATAAAAATTGCCTTGAAGAGTATATGGCTTGCAAATGTCACTGCAGGTCACCCTGTTTGCAACTCTGAGCAATACTGAGTCCTTGAACTAAATGCTCTACTACAAGTCAAAAAGGACACCTTCCCGTGAGACAGAGGCTGTGTCGCACATAAATACGGTTACTTTATTATTCACCTATAGCTGGAAAGGTATAAGGAAATGGTAAGGAGGTGATCCTACACTGCTCGAGCCATCAATTACCTGTATTAAAATGCATTTTAATATTTTTGTACAAACAGATTTGAGTTCATTTTGAGTCCTGGCTTAGGGTTCTGTGGCTCTGACCTGACGCCTGTGGGAGTTCCAGAGGGCTTGTGGGGGCATCCCGAAGGACAGTGCTTCACAACCAGGTTAGAGACTATGCAGAGGGGCCTTAGTTTTCAAGCTAAATGCAGATCACCAGCTAGCACAGATGATGTTCTTCCTGTTTTGTTGGGAGCCGGTGGTGGGTCAGAAAGGGGAATGCTGGCTGGTAAGAGATTTGCAGGAGGGGTAGAAATGGGTGTGCTTGAGATCTGACATCTTGTGCTGATAGCTTCTCAGCACTCCTTTTTACTCTTGAGGTCTTTGATGACACCATTGGGGAGTGATGTCTGACCTGGGACCTTTCAGAGTCCCTGCTTGTATCTGCAGTTCTGTAGCCTAGGGCCTGAGCCTTGTGAAGTCTCCTGGAAATGCTTCACAGAAATGCTTCACATGTACCAGGACAATGCCCAGAGTCTGCTTTTGGCTTGGGCTCTCACTCCTACTCAGGTAATTGTGCATCCTTACGTAACCTTTCAAACTAAAGACTGAGACATTTATAGCAACCCTAAAGTTCCTCTCATCTCCTGTCTCTTTCCTCTTTGAAAGTTTGAACTTTGAGATCCTCAGGGGAAAAAAACCTTTTTTAAAGAAATGACTTTAATTCACTGCAGTTTTTAACAATTGGTTATGGCCCCTCTCCTGTCTTCAGGTGAAGGACATGGCTTGCTTTGACAGAGATCCTTGAAACTTATTAACTTTTGAAAAATCAATAGCACTATTCCTTCCAGGAAAAAAGAAAAAAGAAAAGATTGGATGGCTTCTTTTTACAAAGAGTCAAAATTGTCAGAATTTGTTAGGCCTTTTACATTTTTATCTTGTGCATGGCCATTTGCTCTAGGTAGTGGGGATTGTCTAGTTCATTTGGACACATTAAAGTGCATTTCTCTGAGCATTTTCAGCTCTCTGAAGAGAATTCTCATGTTGCAGTGTTCCAATAATAAGCATAAATGATTTTGAAAATCCTTTTTAACTTTGATTTAAGAGCCATGCTAAATATTTTTAATAGCCTTGATTTTTTAAAGCAATTTATTTTTTTTAGAGCAGTTCACAGCAAAATTGAGCAGAAAGAACAGAGAGTTCCCATATACGCCCTCCCCTACCCACCTGGAGACTTCCGTACCATCAACATCCCACACCAGACTGGTACATTTGTTACAATCGATGAACCTACACTGATGCATCATTATCACCCAAAGTTCATAGTTTATATTAGGGTTCATTCTTGGCATGGTACACTCTATGGGTTTGGACCAATGTTTAATGGCACATATCCGTCGTTGTGTCACAGAGAGTTTCACAACCCTAAAAATCCCCTGTGCTCCACCTATTCATCCCTCCCTCTCCCCAACCTCTGGCAACCACTGATTTTTTTACTGTCTCCATAGTTTTGTTTTTTCTAAAATATCGTATAGTTGGAATCATACAACATGTAGCCTTTTCAGATTGACTTCTTTCACTCAGTACTATGCATTTAAGGTTCCTCTATGTCTTTCCATGGCTGGATAGCTCATTTCTCTTTAGTGCCAAATAATATTCCATTGTCTGGATGTACCACAGGTTAGTTATCCATTCACCTATTGAAGGACATCTTTATTGCTTCAAAGGTTTGGCAATTTTGCATAAGCTACTATAAACAACTATGTGCAAGATTTTACATGGATATGTTTTCAACTCATTTGGATAAATACCAAGAAGCACGATTGCTGGATTGTATGGTAAGAGTATATTTAGTTTTTAAAGAAATTGCCAAACTGCTTTCTAAAATGGCTGTGCCATTTTGCATTCCCACCGACAATGAGAGTTTCTGTTGCCCTACATCTTTGCCAGCATTTGGTGTTGTCATGTTTTGGATTTTGGCCATCCTAATAGGTACATAGTGGTATCTCGTTGTTTTAATTTGCAGTTCCCTAATGACATATGATGTTGAACAGATTTTCATATGCTTATTTGCCATCTGTAAATCTGTAGTGAGGTATCTGCTTAGACCTTTTGCCTGTTTTGTAATCTGATTGTTCATTTTCTTAATGGTTTTAATCCTTTTTCATCCTATGACGAGTATTAATTTGGTCTCTTCTAATGGGTAGCTGGACATTTTGATTTTGATTATAGACTCCACTTAGATATGTAGAGCTTAAGTCAGATGATGCCTGATATATGTTCCCTTGGGCTTACTGAAGGATTCACTTTTATTAACATGATTCTGGTTAAAGGACATGTAAAAAGAGTGATCAACTAAGTGTGCAGCTGCTAATTAACCTACTGAATGTGCAAACCTTGTGGGAAAGTGTAGTCAGTTCTGTTATAACACAACATTATCATTCCTGAAAATCACCATGTTATGAAAAGTCATGCAGTAAAACAGTAGGGCTTATGGGAAAATAGGGGTTAGGGCACAACACTAAAATACTTCACTGTTGACACGTAAAAAAGTAAGGAACCTAAGAAACTCAAGAGCATAATTTCGCACATGCTGAATGGTTAAGAAATACATAAATATTACAATAAATATGGCACTTTACCTCAAAGACATCTGAAGTTTTCCTGTGCACATGGGTGTTGGAAGGGTTGCAGCTTGTGATTATTATAAAGTGACGGACAGAGGGTTATCTGAAGTCAGATAGAAAGTTGTAACACTGTCGATGGGGGTGGCTCATACCATACAGTAGACTGAGGGAGCTGTGATGTTTGATGTGTGTATTTTGTATGTTCCTGCATGGCTCAGTACAGCTGGTTGCAGTTTTCTGCATTCACCTCATGTTTCTCGAAGACAAAATCACGCATAAGGGAATGTGAAATTTGCATTATGTTCAAATTGTTCCTTAATATATCAATAGCATTGAAGCAAATTCGCATTTTCCAAATAAATGTTATGATATAATGGGTTGTCATTAATATCCTTTGTTACGTCCTTGAGCAGATGTTCCTTTCATCCTCACAGTAGCTGCACACATATGATCTTGCTTGTATGTGCTGCCCAGAAATGTTGGTATTGAGGGCCCATGGACCACGGGTTCTTTTATCACCAGTCTGTCCCTCCACCACAGGCCTCTTGTGCTGCTTGGGACGGCCAGTTAGCATGCAAAAAGCAGACTTCTGTTTCTACATTGAGGGAGGAGTGCTGGGTTGTTAAGAGCTATTGCTTACTCAAAATTGTTGGTGTGGATGCCAGCACTGCAGAACGCTTATCTGGAGCCAGTCTAACTAGGGCTGACTGCGTATTTGAGCTCTTAAATGGACTGTCTTCAGAAAGTAATTAAAAGCATATTGAAAGCAGGTCTTCTTTCCAGTCTCTGGCATGGATCTTAGCAGGATTGTATTCAGTTGTGTCTGCATCTCTTTTCTATACACTTTGCCCCTTCTGGATTATGGAAACCATCTCTTGCTGGGGAAGCTTTCAGTCATGTTAAAGACTTGTTTTCAAAGGGAAAACAACACCTTAGAAAGGACTTTATTTTCAAAAATAGACATTCACATTGCACATAAATATGTAGACAAATGTTGCAACAACAAGAACGAAATGCTGCCCTTATTTTCAGTTTGGAGGGAGGGATTCTTCTCAAAATAAAAATGCTCTGCTCTGTGTATATCATTTCCTATAATCCCCCTCACTAAAGATGCTTTGGATTCAGACTGGCTCTATTATTCTTGGGAAGCTTTGGGTTTTCCCTGGAGATTGGCTGAGATAGAGCCTTACTTACCCTTACAACTTCTTGTCATCCAGGAGCTGCATCACATTGACAAAACTGCCCTGCTTAATTAGGAATGGGACCTTGGAGTTAGGATCTGGCACTTTAAAAGGTTTTCGTCAATAAAATTTAGAACTCCTAGATCTCCAGGTCAAAGCAGTTCAGCTTTCATGGAGCCCTAGATTTCTCTGTTATTATTTGCTATTTAGGACCATTTTAGTCTACAGCAACATCACTGTTTCGGGTGGAGAATAGGACATGTGGTGTCTTTGCTTAGAGAGCACAGGCAGTGGTTTTGATTCTTGGCTCGCTGATTGTTTCTCTTTCTTGAGCACTTTCTACACGCCAGCACTGTGATTTTCATGGGTTATCTCCTTTAATCCTCACAAAACCTTGTAAAATGACTCACGCCTGTCTCTGGCACTTTCTGCATGAGGGAACTGAGACTTCTGTAAGTCACTTGCAGTGTCAGTCAGCATGGGATTTGAACCAAGGTCTTTACTTTTTAACTATTTTATGTTTTTATTGAGGTAAAATTCACATGACATAAAATTCACCATTTTAACCAGCTTAAAGTACGCAATTCAGTGGCATTTAGGAAATTCACGGTGTTGCACAACCACCAACACTATCTAGTTCTAGAACATCTTTATCACCTCAAAAGTAAAATCCTGTACCCATCATTCCTCTCTCCCTCTGTCCCTGGCAACCACTAATCTGCTTTCTGTATCTCTGAATTTGCCTATTCTGGACATTTCACATAAATGGAATCATTATAGCATATGACCTTTTGTGTCTGGCTTCTTCCACTTAGTGTAATTTTTTTTGAGGTTTTTTTTTCCTGTTGTTGCATGTATTGGCACCTTATTCTTTTCATGCTAAATAATATTGCATTGTATGGACATACCACAATTCGATCATCCGTTCATCAGTTGATGGACATTTGGATTGTTTCCGCCTTTTGGCTATTGCGAATAATGCTACTGTGAACATCTGTATACAAGTTTGTGTGTGAACACCTGTTTTCACTTTCCTTGGATATATACCTAGCATTGGAATTGTTGGGCCATATGGTAATCCTATGTTTAACCTTTTGAGGAAATACCAAATTGTTTTCCACAGTGGCTGCCCCATTTTACATTCCCACAGTGTATGAGGTGAACCCAGGACTTTCTGACTCCAGAGGCTGTGCTCATTTTCTTAGGCCATACTGTCTCTTAATAACTCTCTAGGGATTCCAGCAACCCCCTGCCAAGCCTAACCTCCAGCCAACAAAAGAAGCACGTTGCAGGATGTCTCACATTGCGAGGGGGATGTTGTTGGTATTAATAATAGGATTTTTTTGGCTTGGGGAAAGAACAGGTGTTAGAGATTTGTCAATGGACAACCTCCTCTTCTTTGTTAGGTAGTGGTTAAGGGTGTAGGCTCTGGAACTGCATTTTGTATGATTCCAATTTTATGAGGTGTCTGAAATAGGCAAATCCGTAGAGATAGAAAGTAGGATCAGTGGCTGCCTAGGATTTAGGGAGTGATACTTAAGGTGTGGGATTTCTTTTGGGGGTAATGAAAATGTTCTAATATTGGCTGTGGTGATGGTGGAAGAGATGGTTCAACTTTGTGAATACACTAAAAACCATTGTGTGGTACAGTTTAAATAGACGAATTTTATGGTATATGAATTATATTTCACAAAAACATTAATAAAAGTTTATGCTCTAGCCTCACCACCACTTACTAGCTTTGAACTTGGACAAGTTCCTTAGTGACTCTGTTTCAGGGTTCATATGTGTAAAAGCAGGGTAAGATAATAGTTCTGTATGTACCTCATAGAGTTGTAAAGATCAGAGGAGCTAATGTATATCATATAGTGCTTGGCATGGTGCCTAGCACATAACAAATGCTCAATGCATGTTGCTAACTATTAATATTAGCATCATAGAATATTTTTTGAAGCTCCAACTGATAGACAATGCTCATGATATGGCAACGAAGATGGGAAATTGATAGAATTTCCTCTTAGAATTTAAATTCTTAGTTCAACCCTGCTGCTAAGAGAAATGAGCAATATAGGACAACGTAATGGGGCAATAATTTGGGTAGTAATGGGAGATGAGGTCATATGGGAGGCGGTGTTGGGTACACTGAAAGTATAGAAAAAGAATATTGGTCCTGATGAGGAAGAGGAAATTGTGTTAAAAAAGCTGCTCTGCCCTCACGGACAACAGATGTTGGGAGGTCTTGGGCTCTGGGCTCTGGGGCCTCTGACCCACTTGAAATTCTCTTTGGTTCCTTTGGAGGTCATGATCCCACAGTTGGCGGAGCCCTGGTATAGATTAGCTTCCTTGGATATATTTTCTTCTCTCTTTCCCTAATGCCTCTGATCCCCAGGGTCTTGAGGAACTAGAGGTGTAGGTGCTTATTCTAGTAAAGAAACCAGTAGTTTTTCAAGGGAAATGGCAGAAAAAGCCAGATGGGATGGAAGGCAGGAGTCTAAGAGACATGGATGTATGAGCAGAAAAGGAAGAACAGAACATCGAGCTTATCTGCTTGTCCACTTGCTCTCAGGTTGAAGGCCCTCCACAAAAAGCATCTCCACCGTTGTCTGTGTCCATACGTGCAGGTTGCAGGCATTGAATATCTGCCCAGTGTCTCTCAGTCAATGTCCTATGTGAGGGAGAGACAAAAGCAAAGACAGCCAGCCTTCCTCCCCCTGGAACCCAAAGCCAACACATGAAGGCAAGGAAGAACTCTTCAGAGAAGCTCACAAGTGCAAATGGATGGGACTGTAAACCAAGTGTGTAAAGTGCAGAGGCAATACGGTTCTGGGTTCAATTTCACAGAGTGCTTTACTACCATTTCTGTGCCTCCTTTAAACAACCTAGTGCGGTGCATGGACAGATGCCGTTTTATAGCTGCGAAAATCCTGAGCTACCAATGTGTTAAGTCATTTGTCGTTGAGAGAAGCCTCAACATTAATGTCTGCATCTGCAAGGAAATTTGTGTTGGGTTCCATCATGGAGGTAGGGATGCTTATGTCAGCCGAAGCTGTACATGCACACAGGAGCACACAGATGTGCACACATGCCTGGACAATCATGTCACATATGGGGACTTAATTGCCAGAAGCAAGTGTGAAATGCCCTTGGCAAGGACTGGGACATGGACGGAGCAGCACTGTGGGCCTGGGGAGGTTCCTCTGGGCGGCAGGAGAGAGCCTGGGGTGCGTTGTGTGGCTTTCCTTCCCACACACATGTGGCCCTTCCCAGCCTGCGTCTGTCCATCAGCTGCAGGGCTGCTGGTCTGAGCACACGGGCTCTTCTTGGCTTTGAGCCAGTGGCGAGCTGGGAGCCTGTGACTTTGAGACTTGGCCCTTTTCAGTTTTCTTTGTTCAGAAGAAAGTTTCATCCTGGCTCTCTTCAGTGGCTGCCGAGGATTAGGAGAACCCTGGGGAGACTTGGCTATAGGACAGCTCTCAAAGCTGTGCTGGGAAATTTGAGGAGGGCCCGTTTCTCTCTGTCTTATTTCAAGTTACATTCTTCTCTCCCTTCCTAAACGAGATTTTACTGTTGCAAACCCTACGGCATAATCCCCTAGTGTACTTTTGTGATTCTGCAGCTATGAAGGGGATTAGACCAGTATCTGAACCAATAAAATATTCTAAGGAGCGCTGAAATGGACAATATGAAGGGAAGTTCAAATCTAGACGCTGGTTTTTAACGGTTGCACCAGTTAGAGCCACTACTTGCTTTCCTGGGTTAGCGTTTCTCATTCTTAAAAGAAAGAAAAAAATCTGCTTTTCAATGGCTGGAAAGAAAAGGATAGAAGGAGGCTTTGCTCTTTTGAGCGGAGACGGAGAATTAGAGCGCTAAACAGCCAAAGGCTATGGTATTCCCAAGTACAAGAGGTCCATTTTCAAGAATATGTAACTGCAAGTGGTTTCTCCAGTTTAGTATTGTTAAGAAATGGAAATTGCCTCAGTTGTAAAGTGGTTTTTCTATTAAGGTTTCTTTTCTTAAGTGTCAATGGCTTTTACCTTTTTAAAAATACTGTTTATTCCATGTTTATGAATAAATTGTTTTTGAGAATCTGATTATATTACAACAGATGGACAGGTATTTGCATTTTCCATAAACTACCTTTTAGTGTAAATCTACAAAAATGCCTTTATGCATCTCATTGCTATGTTTCTTTTGGTACTTGGGGAGAACTTTACTGTGAACTGCTTCCATTAGCATTATTTCCCTGAGGACACATTAACAAATCAAAAAGCTGTAGACTACTACATATACACATACCAGGGGTGCATAGTTCAGTTTCTGTAATCCCACAATACACAAATGTTGGCGGAATTTCAGTGACTGTATTAATCCTGTGAGATACTTTGTCATGCATGATAGATGATATTTACAAATTGAGGTCTGAAATGGTCAGAAGCTTTGAAGATGCTTTATTATGCAGTATGTGGAAGTGGAAGTGTTTATGTTACTTGTTTTAGACTGTATTGGCCAAGCAGGCAGCAAAAAATATACAGTCTCATAATAGACTGCATCAATTTCATAACAAACCTGAAGGTTCCTGGAGAGTTTTTCCAGCCTAAGCCAACAAGGTTTATCAAAGGTTTTGCCAAGGTCTTAAAACCCTGTGGATACTTGGAGGGTTTGGATAGCTCATGTGAAATGCTAGTCCATTTAAATGCCATCCACATACCTGCTGAATGACTTTCTTAGTAAATTTCTGTATGGTGGACTCAGTGGAATGCGATAGCCCTGCTACGAGGAGCTCCTGGCTCTTTAAGGGCTCCACTTGATTAATCAGAGAAGATTTGAGCATAATTAAGAACCACATTGCTTTTGAAGACTGGGAAGTGGAAGCCCAAGAAGGGTCACTGATTTGTTCTCAAGGTCATAGAGTCAGATTGACTCACTATGCCTTGTTTCCTCTCAACATGTGTAACAGACTGTAGGTTGTTTTTGCCCTTTCCCCCACTCCCTCAGTTGAACACTTTTAAGTTTTGAAAGGTTTCTCTAGTTAAAGGAGTTCTTGTTTCACCCTGGCCATACTCTTTGTGACTTTTGCACATTTTCTTTTTCTTGCCCTACCTACCTTCCACCTTTGGTCTGTTTCTCCCACTGGGCTTCTCCCTTCCTGTTTCTTTGATTTTTGTTGCCCTTTTCTAAAACTTTGCTTCTCAGTATTCACGAGTTTTAGAATAGTATTTGGTACTCTAGGCACAAGCAAATTACCCTTTTGTATAAACAGTAGGGCTTGTTTTATTCCTTTGATGGCTATGGCGGGATTTTGTCTTGGTTTCTCAAACGTGCCCCCATGATGCCAAACACTTGCAGCCAGAGCAGCATCATGGATTGGTGTATTCCCCCCCCCCCCCGCTTTATCGAGATATAATTCGTGTACTATAAAATTCACCTTGTTGAAGTGTACAATTCAGTGGTTTTTAGTATATTCACAGAGTTGTGCAACCATTACCGTAATCCATTTTAGAACATTTTTATCACCCCCAGAATTAACCCTGTACCATTTGGTAGTCACTCCTCATCCCTCTCTCTCCCCCTTTGCCCATGGCAACCACTAATCTGCTTTCTGTCTATGGATTGGTGTTTGGGGAGCCCAGTCTGCAATCACTTGCCTGTGATATGAGGAAGCATATGACTTCACTTGCTCACCTTGATGGTGGCCTGAGTTTTGCTCATTTTCCCCCATTAGCTTGATAAGTCACTAACTACTTTTAGTGTCAAATAAACTTGGAGAGGTGTTTACTCTGCACTGTCGTTCCCAGTCTAGAGACTCCAGAAAGGAACCTCGGACAACTTCTAAGTGAACTTCCTTTTTTATATCTGACTTTCTGCAACCCCATTTTTGTCAGATGATCACCTACCCTTTGCTCCTGAGCCCCCTGGCGTTGGAAAACCCCAAGACTGGAAACTTCCTCAAGGCAGGAATTTTGGAACCGCAGCACCAAGCCCAATGCCTGCCTGCCACATAGATACTCAGTGTTCACTGAGTGAGTGAACTTATGCAATATTCTTAATTAAATGACCCCACCGTTTTGGTACACCAGTCCCTGTGAACTAATTGAACTTATTTATGCACGTGTGTGTGTGCGTGCACGCGCACGCGCTTGTTCAACAATCCAACTCTAGAATCATTTTAAAAATAGCAAGTAAAGCTGCTCTCAGAATAAATTCTGGGTGTATCCCATATTGTGTACTTAGAGATGGATGCGCTTCTCTCTACTTTGTGTTTCGTGTGTTGTCAGTCCAGTTCTCCTATCCAGGAGAAAACAACATGATGAGTTGTTTATATTTTCAGGGGAAAAAATAGAAGATGTAGAGGACTTATTTGTATTTACTCTTTTCTGAAAATGCTATAGAAAGCAGTACTTCACATAGCTGCTTTGATTCTTTTTAGTTCTTCTTTATGTGAGGATGAGCATCTGGCAGGGAATGCTTTGACTTGCAATCCAGTACGCTCCTGTTGTCAGTCGGAAAGTAAGTGGAAGTAAAGAGATTCTATCTCAAATCCCTCTGATGGCCGCAACAGCGGCCTGGTGTAGAAGTTGAGAAAGTGTCAATAAAGTGTTAATGGAGATACTCAAGGAGTTCAGGGCATTTCGAGGCGTAGCACATGTTCACATCCCTCTGGTATCAGCACAAATTCAAAAGTGAAACCTGTAGGGTCATTTGGCTTTAATGTTGTCCAACAACAGGACATTAAAAGCCACACACCAAGGAGAAGAATATTGAAAATTGCTTTGAACTTTGAAAGCTTGCTGTCTAAACTATCCTGGCAACTTTCAAAAAGTGATAAGCAGGAAGTGCAGCAGTTCGGAAGACATGTGCTTGCTCTTAAGCGAACGCCTCAAATGCTCCTAATTTGTACCAGAGACCTTATCAAAGGGCTTTGCAAAACTTCCAGTTTGGCAATTATGAGTATTAGTTGAGCTTAACCTCTGAGTCATAGGGTGTGGAGTGGAGAATTGTCATTTCATTCTGCTTTCGGCCATCAAGGCAGGTGGACCTTTCTAAGAGCAGAGGGTGGTGGGTGAGTAGAAAAGGGAGGGAGTTAGAAAGGACTCCTCTTTTCAGAGCTGGCACAACTGTCCCTCCTTACAGCACTGTTCTTACTATGCACTGTAGACCTGAGAGCTCATATGTAATAAAAATGTTAACCCCCTCAGTGACAACTGGCTTCAGGTCAGGCTTTGGCTTTTTGCTGCTCCCACCCTCAGACCCCATCTAGCTATGAAACAACTAGGAATCAGGCCTTTTTAAAAAGTTTCTTTCATTATTTTTACTAAGGAGTTTTAATGATACAGAAGAGAAGTTCCTTGTTAGGAACGTAAGTGACACATAGCTGGGTGTCTCTGACCTTTAAGTATAAACTCATTTTCGTAGAAATAGTATCTGTGTTTGTTTAGGAGAAGCATTTAAGTAGATTATAAAAGGTAGGTTCAGAGGCATGTTACGAGAGATGCAAAGTATCTATCTTTGTATTAATAAATACAACTCCTCAACCAGAATTTTTAAATCTTCCTCAGGGAAGATGAAGGGATAATGGTTTCTTTGTCAGTAAGTGGAGACCACAGCTATTTTTCTCTAAAATGTGGCAATGGGGTAAAAATCTTTTACTATATTTTAGTATTTAGGAAAACTGTTACAATTTACTTTTTTGGAGGGGAGAGAAAACACATTCCCCTTTATGCCATGTGTCTCAATGGATTTTTAATCATTCCCAGAAAATGTAAGACACTGGAAGAATTCTGAAGGAGCCAAGTAAGTGTAAGTAGATGTTCTTATTGAACCAGAGACTGCATTTTCTGTGTTTGCTCTGAATATCTGAGAGTTGTGGTTTTTGGGAGTAACCTTGAAGCTGGTTGGCCCTGGGGGTCCTTGGTCATGAGTAGGTGTAGATGACTATGGAGGGAGAGGTGTCCAAATGTGAAGCTTGAAAGTGGGTCAGGAGATTTATCTTTCTAGAAAACAACACCAGCATGTATGATTACCCTTAATTTATACCATTAGGGGCTCATAATAAAACAAAAAGACTTTTTGAAATTTCAAAGAAAAATTTGAGTTTCCCACAACCTCTTTCAAGCTGTTGTCCCAGGGTCTGGGTGGAGCAGCTTGATGTTTGGGTCGGGTGTTGAAGGAAGGAATGTGCTCATTTGGGATAGGAGCTGCACTCGTTTCTATGAAATCACCTGCAGACTTTGGCTCCATTTTAGAATGACTTTTAGAATGTCCTGGGAAGTAAATTGCTTATCTTAGGACCTCAGTTTCTGTTGGATAAATTAATTGCTTCTCCCTATGAGAAAGAAATATTGTAACTGGTATAATGGCCTAAGGTTTGCTATATTTATATTAACCAATTTGGAAAAAGAGCAATCAACTCAAGCATATATTTTTTCCTGTCAAATAAATGGTATACCCATTAAGGACAAATTTTGTGTATAAAGATGGCTTTATTTGTACTTAGAAACGATGGCTGCTGGCTTTTATTTGATGAATTTGTTTAGATTACAAAACCTGAGCATATTTCAGCATCAGGGCAGGGGGACTGCTGATTTCTCCAAAAAGACAACAGTTGATTTGAGTAAAGCAAAAGAATTTGTGGTAGTATATGGGTATGTGAGTTTTTTTAGTTGTGAAACTGAAAGTCATTGAAAATAATGAACACCGGGACTCAAAGCACTGTGCATTTATTTGCCTTAAGAATATAACAGAGAAAGAGTTGCTTCTTGGCAATTTATAGTTATACCCTGCCTTGTTTGTTCCACTGGTCATGGCAAATTCTGAGAGAAGGGCTATTGAGGCTAGGAATTAAAACAGGCTTCTAGTTAACAATATTAAACTTTGCCGTCGTTTCCAATTACATTTATATTTGAACAGGAAGAGAGCCTAGGACTTTTCTTAATTTCCTAATGGTGATCATAAAACACACCTAAATGGGAATTTGCTTAACACATTAACTGCTGTGTGAGTTGTATTTAACTCATGCTAATTTTGAGCCTGGGGCCTCGCGAAGCATATGTAACTTCACACATCTCCTCATCTTGGGAGCCATGAGAACTGTTTCTCAAGTTGCATATAACTCACACACAGAAAACAATAAAAATAACAAATTTTTCATTAAATTAGAAAGGATCATTTTGTTTTGGAAGTTTTCATTCTATTTTTGTAATAAAACACCATGACCCCAGGGAAAAACATTTTTTTTCCAGTATGGCAGTCAATGTGTTAAAATAAAGACTAATTTCGTGGGTGTGTGTGTATGGGTGTGCACACACCCACACACACCCAGACACACAGCAACTAAATTGGGATGCCACAGTTGGGTGGATTTTTCAAATATTTTAGTAAAGGTTTCAGAGCACTCATGAAACAAAAGCATTAAGGATTGCTTGTCATAGCTAATAAAGTTTGCTTGGATGTCACTTAATTTTTCTGCTTCACTTCACAAAGTAATTGAAACTTCCTTTTTGCTTGGAGCCCTTGCCCCCAAGAGCTACGGTCTTAAAAGAACATCTCTTTTGGTTAGCAATTCTATGGATTTTTTCTGAATGTAGAACTAGGTCCTCAAATAGTTATTGAGCCTAGTGGTCATTCAGTCCTTGGAAGGGAAATTAGTTAAATCTGTAAGTGGCTTCTGGAGGCCGAAGAACATCCAAGGAGGAAAAAAGCTTATTACAACTGAAACATTTCAAGCATCTCTTGTGTAAGCCTGGAAATGTGATCCAGGTTGAAAAGTAGAGATGATGGAACTGTCCCACTGGAACAATGAAGGTATGAAAAAATAAGCTTCGACCTCGAAAACAAAAACCCCAAAGAACTTTACAGGTACAGGAACTGTCACTTGATACAGATTATGCAAAACCATGAGGTTTTCCAATGCTCCATGTCCAGTTATTTGCTTCTTTATTTCAAGAGGTTCTCTAGAAAATTGCTTTTCTCCATCAAATAAAATAACCTTAGAACTCTTAACCCATTCTTGTAAAATAGCTCCCGTTTCCCTTCCCTCCAGCCATGTTTTGTTTTGGATTAACAGTAAAAGGCAAAACAGATTGTTGACTTCACCAGAAAATTTTGGGGACAGATTTCGCTCCTGTTGCTTCTGATGTTAACAAAAACCTCAGATTGCATATCTTCTATTCTCAGAGCAAAAACCTATTTTTGAAGCGATGCGGGTGGGTTTTTTGAGGAGTGCTCTTCAGTTTTTGTTTTAAAGCATTTGATAAGAAGACACTTGACTTTGAAATTTTATTCTCATATGTACTGGCTTGAGAGAGCTGACCTCCCACCTCCACTCAATCTACCTTGTCAACTTTCATTTTTAACGAAGTAATCAACTAGTTGACATAACTTGCTTATTTAAAAAGCAATCATATGGGAGTGATTTAGCCTTTTTTTTTTTTATCAAGTTGAGTGTTAATTATTTTGATCTGCCTCTTGAATGGTGGGTTGTTAATATTAGTCACAGCTGGTCTGTGAGTGCTCAATCCAGATTCCTTGGTTCAATGTTTCATAGGTCACTAAACAATTTTCTGATGAAAATGATTTATTTAAATCCCAATTCTCAACCTCTTGCTTCCCCCGATCCCTTAGGATAATTAAATGCCCAGTACTGTACCGCTAACTAGTTACTTGCTGTTCAAGATCCACATTTAAGCAATCATATTATATGCAGAAAGAATGATTTATCCTGCAGAGAAAGCTTTGTAAATACTGCAGTGTTTAATTCAATTTAAATTCATTTCGAAGAGAATAGTACCATGGATTGAATGACTGCATTATAATTCACCATAAGAGCAAAGTATTTAAAAAATATTTTGACATTCTTGACGAGGTTTGCATGTCACTCTTTATCAAATGCATCATAATGCTATGTTAGGTTTCTTTGCTTAGCTCATGTTGTGTAATGGAGAAAAGTTCAATATCATTTAAGATAGACTCTAGTTATCTCATTTAAGTGACAATGGTTCTGTGAGAACTGTAACTTAACAGAAATATAAGAAAAACAGGAACTAGGGTCAAAAGCCCCACAGGGTATAAAAGGGTCATAACTTCTCTCAGAGGAGGCAAACGTAACTGATATACTAGTTTTTAAAGGGCACTTGATTGCACGAAGGAATGCAGTAACAGGATTTAAAGCAAACATACAGCACTAACAAGGATTAAATTAATTGTGTGCCCTGCTTTGGGGATGAATTAAAGGAGGTAGTTTTATATAAAATTATTTAATTGTAAATAGAATAAAATTAGTTTCCTGGTTTTGCATATCATAAGGTATTGTAATTTATGGCTTCTACCGTGATTACTGTGTTTAAGGGAGGATGCACGCTTGAATACGTAAACAGTATTAAGGAGCCGTGTTAAAGCATAAAAATAATGCTACTCAGTCAGTATTATGTTGAAACAATTTGTCCCTATTTTTTAGATGATAAAATTACTACGCTCTTAAAAATCTTAAGAGTGAAGTTCCAAATGAATCAACAACAGTTTTTAGACGGTATGTCCTGAGAGTACAAAACACATGGAAATGTATTTGATTTTATTAACAGTGCTTTTATGAATTGAAAACATTCCCTTAGATTTGGATGTGGTGGATAGAATGAGTTCTCCAGTCAGCGTGAACATTTGGAGTAGTGTGAAATACGCCGCAGAGCTGTGTAAATGAAGTGTGCCGCAGCCTCCAGGGTGTCTTGTTCTGGAAGTCCTGCATCCCTATTTGAAGGGCCTAGATTGGCTACCTAGATAATCGAGATTAAATTAAGACTTCATATGCTGCCAGGAAAGAAAAAATAATACATCCATCTCATCTCCAATACTGTTTCAAGGTGATTCACAGTTGGAAGGTAGAGAACATGGAGTTTAACAGGTATGCCATTTTTAAAATCGTTTTATTCAAAGAATTTCAGCAAATAGAGACTTTTCTTGAAAGCTTATAGGGAAGGGAGGGGCTGTTGTTCCAGTTTGCCGAGCACAGTCCAGGTTCACACCTGTTGTCCCAGCATAATTGTGAATAGTGCCTCCTTTCACTCTCCAGTGTGTCCTGGTTTGGACTATAATTTATGGTCACCCTAAGGACAGGAAACAGCATATGCACAAAAAGAGCTTGATAATTAAAAATGATTTAAAATAGTTTTGCTTAGGAAAAAACAGGTTAAAAGAACTTTACATTCTTTGCTAGACATATGTTAGCCTAAGGTCGAGGAACGAGGCACGATCAAGCTGTTCTCCTGGCTAAGCAGGTTACATATATGTTGGGAGAGCACTTTGTAAAGAGGCAAGAAAACCATATACCCTGATGTCTAAAAAGAATAGAATTGAGTTCTTACTGTGATGGCAACTCAAGGCCATCATTGTGAACAGTAACAGGCAGGGAGGGCCCTTACCCTAGAAAGAATTTCGTAGACGAACTCACAGATGTCTGCCTCCCTCCATATCTTGCTTGTGTGTGAAAGTTGAATACAGAATATGCAACTGCATGTTTCCAGGGCCTGTTGGTGTTTTTGTTTCTGATATGACCAGTAAAGTAAAGTGAATCTTTCATTTTTTGTGAATCTCTTCCTAGGGAGCCACAAAAGCAGCAAAGAAGCACTGTTTTCTATTTCATTGGTGCGTTTTGTTTCTTAAACTGGTTATGGTGTTATAAGCTAAAGTATGAATTATGGTTTTGTGTCCAGTGATCAAAGATCGTCAGCCTAGGGAACACCGTGATATTTGGGTTGTACAGAAATGTCCAAACAGTGTAGAATAGGGGTTTTGGAATCAGATTTATATGTTTATTACTATGGCATATGGTTTAGTGAGCTTGAAGCTAGGAGACTGATTCCTGGGCTGTAATGGATGACCTTGGCTAAGTCACCTAATCCCTCTGTGCCTCAGGTCCCTTTTCTACTTTCTGGGGCTTAACACATCCACGGAAATCCTCTCCTGGGGTCAAAGAAGTGAATTGTTTGCTTCCTGGTGATGTATTCACTCACTCACCCTTGTGTCTCACTTGATAAAATAGGGCAGGTCATGGAGGGCTTTGTAAGTGCCTCGGCTCCAACCCTTGCCCTGAGCATAATGAAACTCAGAATGTGGAGAGTTCTTTGGCAAGAATGTGCAAGCTAAGTCTAGTGGGAGGTAAGATGGCCTGAACACTTGCTCCTCCCTGCTGGAGCTGGCCAGCCCGCAGGTGTGCAGGCTTATTTTTAGTTCCAGGGGCACTAGGGTGGGTCAGCTCCCTTTCCAGGGCAGTGTTTTGAACTGGAGCCTGGAGTGCCAGGGCCCTCCAGTAAAGCTTTGAGGCAGGCCAGGATAGGGTTCCAGTCTAGCCCTGGCCGAGTATGGTAAAACATAATTATTTGGGCACTAGTGGTTGAGGCAGTTAAGTTACTTGCTTAACAGTAGAATACCAGTAGTCAAGATAACTGGATTACCTTGTAGCAGTTGGTAAATGCTTCTTAAGCAATCTGGTTCAGAGATCTAATAATAGAGAAAAGAACACAAGTAGCAAGGACGGAACCATGGATCTTCAGGGTCAGATAGTAGCTTATAAAGTGCAGATATGGTGCCTAGAAGTTTCTGGACCATCTGAGTGTGCTTACCACGGAGGCCTGTGCCCTTGCAGTTCATGGTCCAAGAACTCCAGGTATGGACCTTCACAGTAGTGTGAACAGGTTATGCTAGCCTTTCTCACTTTCCCTTTCGGTGCTTATTCAGACACTTAATTTGTTAGGATTTCATTTCCTTAACCAATTGCAAGTGATTTCCTCTGGAGCACTGGATTTGTTTAATAAAAAATTAAGTAGAGAAAGACTACAGCACATTAGAGCTGGAAGTAGCCTAGAAGACATTTAGTTTGATGGTGAAACTGAGACCCCAAAAGGTAAGTTCTTTGTTTAGATACAATTTATGAAGTTGGTCCTATGAACTTACTTCTGTCCTGCCAACCCTGTGCTGAGGGTTAGCCTGGCAGTGACCATGGGGAGAATGTTTTGCTTTAATTCATTATTATTTTTCAGTCCTTTACAATTTGATAGAATAGGAATCATATTCTTCTTGCCAATGGTGTAAGTTTAAATCAGCTTCCAGAGCAAAAGTAGTCTGCAAAGGAGCCCCTTTCATTGTCTCTTGAAATGCCCTCCATTAGCCTTGACAGGCCCCCAGCCCTGCAGACATTACAGACTGAAAACCTTGCTGGTTCCCAGCTTTAGGCATTTGGAGATTGCAACCTACAGACTGAAGCACCCTGCAAAGGTAGACATATAGTTGCGTAATTTAGAAAAATACAACTCACCTATTTGGCCTGCTGCTAAATGCAGAACATAGGAATCACCAATCAACTTGGAAAGGCAGAGTTAGGGAAGAAAAAGTACACTGCAGAAGGAATCAGAAACCATCATAAGATCGTCCTAAGAACCTGTAAGGACCTCAGTTGACTAAGAAATGAGTCAATTGTTGCTCTGACATTCCTTTCCAGCCCTCACATTCATTCGACAAGTACTTATTGAAAGCAACTCAGTCAGCTACTGTGGCTCTGAGGATCTCAGCCAGGTAAATAAAACCCTTGGCTACTGGAGGAGCACTCAGTCTAGGAGCTTATTTAGTGGCCAATGTCAGTCAGCTCTGTCCTCCCATGAGAGACTCCTGGGTCCCTGGACACGTAGAATCATGGGAAGATAGAATCTTGGAACTCCTGTGAATGTTGGAGCCATAGGGGACCTCAGAAGTCATTTTACAGATGAGGTCATTGAGACCCAGAGGGAGAAATATGACGTGCCCAAAAGTAACCCAGCCACTTTTTGACAGAGGCAGTTTGAGGACCAGGATTTCTGATACTCTTTCTCATTCCTTTTTTTAAAAAATTCAATTAGTCTTTTTAAAAAATTGATACATATACATAATTGTACATATTTCTGGGGTACACATGATATTTTGAGACCTGCATACAATGTGCAATGATTAAATCAGAGTAATTAAGATATTCATCACTTCAGAAATTTAACATTCCTAATCTTCTAGCTATTTTGAAAAATCCAAATAATGATTGTTAACTGTAGTCACCCTACTGTGTTATGGAGCATTTGAACTTATTCATTCTGTCTAACTGTATTATTGTTCTTTAAATGATACTGTGCGATATTGCACTCCTTCTTGGCCCCAATAGTACGTTCAGTATGGTGTCATAAATGGTGACCATTTGCTGAGTACATAAGTGAGAAGGGTTCACCATCCTATTATAAATCATTTTGATAATTTTCCTTAAGTGCACCAGCTCACCCAGGTTTACCTGCTACTTTTTCTGCCCACACAGTCTCATGAACTGGCCTGTGTTCTATTCCCTGAAGATCCCATGCACTGTAGTGCTTAGTGCTGGCTATAGTGGATCCCAGCCTTTTGCAGTCTGAGAAAACTGATGCTGTGCTCTGTGAGACAGTATTCAGTGTGCAGAAAGTACTTGGCAGACCTATAAATCCATAGACTTTTGGAAATATCTCTTAAGATCCACAGGCTGGGAACCACTGAACTGAACCATTGAAAACATATGTCTGTCCTTTTATGTAATGATAACATTTAGAGCTTTGGCCTTGGAACTTGATATTATGATCTGAAATGCTTTTATACTTGAATCATCTCAGAGCGTACCTGATTCATGCTTTCATTACCTACTTTTGACCTCTGAAATTCCTGAAGCTGATAAGGACCTGAGAAGGCTGCTCTCATAGCATGTAAACACTTGGAGGGCTGATGAATGTTCTGCTGTAGTATTATATCCTTTCTGTCCAGCTCTTGAGGGATTGCTTATTAACATTTCATTATCCAGTCATTTGCCATTTTTGATCTTACTGACTAAAAAGTATGCCCTCTAACCTAACATCCAGTGTAGGACGTTGCTCCATCTTTTTGCAGGGAAGCAGCTGTAACTATTTAGGAGAGATGAGTAATGCAGAAAATAGTGCGTATTTGCAGGTTTTGACAGGCTTGTTTCCTTTTCTACCAAAAACTAAAGAAAAAAAAAAATCAGTCTGTAGGTTTGGAAGATCTTTGAAAACAGACTCATTTTAACTTTCATTTACTTAATGGGGTGGAGATCCCTAAGAATAAGATGTTAGCATTCTGAAGAGTCTTCTCTATCATTGTTTGTATCTAGCATCAGAATAAAAATCAAATAATTTGAGTATGATAGAGCCGTTAGTCCAAGGGCCTGCTGGGAGTTGGGAGGGTCAAGAGAGCCAGATCTCAAAACTCAGCAGCCTCTCAAATAGGTAGTTTTGACTTGGAAGCTGGGTAAGATATTCTCATAACTGGAATGGAAATGGGAGTGAGAAGAGGTGGACTGGGTGAATGACCCACACTAGACTCTGAGCTCCTTGAGGGCAGAGGATGTGCTCATTTTTATCCTCAGCATTTGGCACTGTGGATATTTTAGTTACCTAATAAATGTTTGTTGAATAACTAGAGGACGAAAAGAAAGCTGGTGAAGATACAGGTAGAGCAAACATGGTAGTAGTGAAAGGTTGATGAAATTGTGATTAAAAAAAGATGAAGTTTTAAAAATTAGGTGGAAACCACAGAGTGTGTCTACAGGCAGCTACCAAAACTGCAGTTGAAATAAAACATTAAGAAAAGAAGAAATTTGGGAAGTTGTGAAAAAAAAAATTACTTACTTGGCTTTGGGGCTAAAATTCCACAGCTGTAATCAGGGAAAAGGCTCTGCCCAGCAGCCTGAGTAATGAATAAAAAAAATTTTCAGAGTGAAAAGAAATCAACAAGCTCTGTGACTCTCCCTAGAAAGGCCAATTGCTGCCTCCCACCATCTTTTGACAAGAATGACATTTTACCCACCCATGCCAGGCTCCTAAAATAAGTTGATAATGTTTACACTCACTGTATTAGTAGAATGTCTTGATATAAAATGAGACTGTCTTAAATTTCTTAGTTCCTAGGAGGCACGTTTTTTAGCTGTGTTCGGAACAGTGGGTATTCTTAGATTTTCAGCAGCATTCATGTCTAGATATCTTTGGGATAATTTGTTGTGTTCTGATCCTGAGAGTTGATTATGTGTTCCCTTTACCATTTCTGAAAGATGTAATTCGCATGAAAGTTATTAAAGAAGGAGAGTTACCTGATTCTTATTTACTATTTCATTCCACTTTTACAATTATGTGTGTATTGAAGTTCAGAATGCCCTGTCTAAATTTTAGGTTGAAAACAGGAAGTAGTGACTAAATTTAAGTGTGTTTTCTTATTTGAGGGATTAAAACCCTTGTTTTGGAGTTTGTTTTGTTTTGTTTTGGTCATCACTCCCAATTTAAATGTTATTGTTGTTTCTGGTGGCCTGAGCAGTATAAAACATCAGCTTGTGGAGACCAATAACTTGTGTTAAGCTTATATCCAAGGCCAGTCTAGATGGAATTCTTCACTCTGAAATGTCTATGGGTGGCCATGTGACCCAGCAATTCCATTTCTAGGTCTATACCCCAGAGAATCGAAACCCTTTGTGGTGGGGGTAGGGGGTTCATTCTAACTTTGGAGATTCTTAAGACTTTAGTGTTCTAAAGAGGTTTCCATATCAATATTTGTATCCAGCATCAGAATAAAAATAAAAATAATATAAATAATGTAAGCATGTTCACAGCAGCATTATTCATAGTAACCAAAAGATAGGAACAACCTCAATATCTATATCGACTGTTGAATGGATGAACAAAATGTGGTATATTCAGGTAACGGGATATTACACAGCCATAAAAAGGAATGAAGTACTGATATATGCTGTGACATAGGTGAGCCTTAGAAACATTATGATTTATGTTCAGAAAGACTACAATATGCATAATTTCTTTTATATGAAATGTCCAGAATAGGCAAATCCATAGAGACAGAAAATAGATTAGTGCTTGCCTAGGGCTGGTGTGTGTGTGTGTGAGGGGGTAGGTGACTGCTCATAGGTACAGGATTTCTTTTTAAGGTGATGGAAATGTTCTGGGATTAGATAGTGGTGGTGGTTGCATAGCCCTATGAATACACTAAAACTCACCGAATTGTATACTTTAAATAGGTGAATTATGTGGTATGTGGAATACATTTTAATTTTTAAAAATTGGGGCTGAATGTGGTGGCATGAACCTATAGTCCCAGCTACTCTGGAGGCTGAGGTGGGAGGACTGCTTGAGTCCAGGAGTTCGAGACCAGCCTGGCCAACATAGTGAGACCCCATCTCTTAAAAAAATTAAAAATTGGCCGGGCGCGGTGGCTCACGCCTGTAATCCTAGCACTCTGGGAGGCCGAGGCGGGCGGATAGTTCTGAGCTCAGGAGTTCGAGACCAGCCTGAGCAAGAGCGAGACCCCGTCTCTACCAAAAATAGAAAGAAATTAATTGGACAGCTAAAAATATATATAGAAAAAATTAGCCGGGCATGGTGGCGC